>OZ010667.1:10708385-10908385 GCA_963932185.1 Troglohyphantes excavatus
ATCCACTGACATGGATGTTTTGATTGAAAAGGCGGATGAAAAATTCGAAAAAAAAATTCTCACTTTTAATGCTTTACAGTAATTTTTTTAATAATGCACTTTTAAAAACAGGTACTTAAAAATAAATAAAATGTACTCATTTTTTATTGCATTTGATCCATTTTTGAAAAAGACATATACTCAAAAATGAGTAAAATGAATAAAAAGAGCAGTTTCTTGCCTACATAGGCTGCCTTCATAAACTACTTTTAACTGCAACAATTACAACCAGGACTTACCAGGAATCAAACACAATCCGTCTACTTGATATCGTCCGCACCGAAGTCCAGAGCCTTACCTGTTATACCACCAGAGCCGTGACCAGAGTGACATGAAGAAGTTATAAATAGAAGTATTGTTAAAAAGGCGTGGCAAAAGAATGGGTAGTAAGATAATTGAGTTGTAAGAACTCAGTTTCCATTTAAGCAATCGTCATCAAATAATGTGGCAAACCATCTTCAAAACAAATATTTTAAGTTTGCCAGGTCGCTTTGTTCAGATGGCTTGAACAGAAACCGATATTAGCAATATTAAATTACACTGCCCATTTTTGACGATTACTTAAATTTGAGTCGCTCATTGACGATGCAATTGTACTCAAAGAAAACCGAGTACGTCCATGTACTCATTTTAAGCAATTTTTTTTACAGTGTGTATTTTTTTTACAGAGAAACGAAATAGAACGCTTCACGAGGACATGGTTGTGTGCTTCCAAACCCAATCGAAAGCAGTAAGTTCTTTTTTATTAAAATCTACTTTGTACATCTACTATAACGCTACAGCTGAGAAAAACATTTCTTGTATAAAATATATTTTGCCTATCAATGGGCAAGATTTAAAATATGCATTCATGCTACAAAATTTAATTTATTAAATATTTTAATACAAATATAATAATTTGTTTTTTAATATATATATTCTAGTACTGCAATTTTAGTGTACAAACGAAAGTGGGATACACTGTTTTTTGTAAATGTCCAGTGCTACGAATTTCAACTGCTTCAAACAACCTTAAAATGCAATAGCATTCTGGTATCTATGAAAAAGATATTAAAATATTTCAGTCGCCTTTGTGATACCATCAAGTGGATGTAAGCAAAATAAAAATGTAAGAAAAATAAAAACAATTGATTTTAAAGAATAAAATTTTATTTTATTATTTCTAAAAAAAAAGGAAAACTGGTTTTAAGAAAATATGCTAAAAAGTAAAAAATAATTTTTAATTTTACAGACTTGTTGAAAAAGTTGAATTATTGAATATCAATTTTATAATTATTAAAACTTTTTGAAATCGGCGCCGAAATTTAGGTATGATTTTTGTAAATTGGCACCAACTTAAAAAACTTTTAATAAATATAAAACTGATAATAAATAATTCAATTTTTTCAACTCGTTCGCAAAAAAAATAATTTATATTTTACTTTTTAGCGCATTTTCTTATAGTTGGTTTTCCTTTTTTTCAGAAAGATTAATTTATTTTTCAATTTTTAGTTTTTAATTTAACGGGGGGCTTCACCCCTGCTATTATTCATCAAGAAATTCAAGTAACAACATTTTGTGCTTACATTTTGTCTTAACAATATATATCGTAAAACAATCCCTATCCATGGCAATAAATGCTAGGTAAACAAAATGGCATTGTTGTACAACTTCTGTTAAACAATGAAAACAGTTTGAAACAGATAAATTGTTTAAAAATACTCCCGTTAATCGACATTTCTGGATATATAACAGCCGGATTAATGATTAGTTTTGCAGATTTTGCTTAAGTGGATTTTTTTATATCCAACAAAAAAAGAATTTTCAATATATCTGAAGAAGAACCGAAATACCGCGCGAACATACATAAAATAAAATACATAACAGACAAATTGATAACCTCTCGATTTGGCGCTCGTTGGCGGTTCTAATTTAAAGTTTCTGGCGGTTTTATTTTTTTATTTTGGTGGGCGCGCTGGGCAGTCGGTTAAAGTAGAAAACAATGGCATTGTAACTATTACAAATTTAACATATTTTTTTTTAAAGATCATAAAAGTATTGTGGCATATTTACACTGCACAAATATGTTAACAGTGTAAAATGTAATGTAGTGTAAAATGAGCGACAGCGTTCTTTCTCAAAAATGCTTACTTCCCATTATTTTGGCACAGTTTTTAACATTTCTTCTGCTTATAACTTATTCACGTCGCCCTGATAACTTAACGGAGAAGGCTCTAGAAAGCGGTGTCTGCATATTTGGGTTCTATTCCCGATAAGTATTGGTTGTAATTGTCAATATTTACCTAAAGTGATTTATGAAGGCAACCTATGTAGGCACTGCTCGTTTTAAACATTTTTGAGTACATGTCTTTTTCAAAAATGAAATTTATGTATTCAGAGCTGTGACCGAATGTAATAAAAAATGAGTGCGTTTGAGTTATTTTTCAGTACCTATTTTTAACAGAGCAGTCTATGACTAAATTCGTCCTTTGCTTGAAATCTGTTTAGAAATAATATACACGAATTTCGATATAAAGTGTGGTATTTTTTAATTCATGTAAGGTTGTGGATGCTACGAAGGATTGTGTCACAAAATCTATGCCTTCCGCTGGTGGTAGTGTGGTGAACTCCGTAGAAGCGGCTTGTGAAGACATATCTGCTTTTAAAAAGGTAACTGATAATATAGTTACTTCTTAATCTTATTAATTTACTAGCAGAAATAAATGTTCTTTGCATAGGATTAAATTAAAGCGATATACTTATAGGAAATTAATATACCATATATATATATATATATATATATATATATATATATATATATATATATATATATATATATATATATATATATATATATATATATATATATATATATATATATATATATATATATATATATATATATATATATATATATATATATATAATATATATATATATATATATATATATATATATATATATATAAATATATATATAAATATATATAAATATATATATATATATATATATATATATATATATATATATATATATATATATATATATATATATATATATAAATATATATAAATATATATATATATATATATATATATATATATATATATATATATATATATATATATATATATATATATATATATATATATATATATATATATATATATATATATATATATATATATATATATATATATATATATATATATATATATATATATATATATATATATATATATATATATATATATATATATATATATATATATATATATATATATATATATATATATATAAATGCATATATTGATTTTGAATTTCACCTCCACAGTTTCCTTAAGTATTTTTATATTAAAACTAGCTGAAATACCCGTTCTACGCACGGGAAGGAAATAAGTTACAAAATAGATACAAATACAATAATTATAAGCGAAATAAATAATATTCTTAAGTTGTCACCCATCAGGGACAAGGAAATAAAGTATTAAAAGTTCCAATTTGTAACAAATTTTATTAGCAAGGATCCGTAAGAACTGGAATGATTGATATTATGCAGAAGTTGGCTGTACAATAATATGGATACATATATGTTACCCCCGTTGATTAACATTCATATTTTAACCTTTAGTAACATCCCAGAAATTTAACGATGAACAAATCTTATAATTGTGTAATAATAACTATTATAAGAAAGGCGAAATTTTTATTTGGCGACATTTCTTATTTATTTGACGACATTTTGGCGATATTTAGTCATCAGCCAATCAGAATGCTCCTATAGTTTACATACTATTAAAAATTTTCATAGTTTCAATCTTGAAATATTGCACTGTTACATGTTCTCGTTAATCCTATGAAAAGGTTTTTTAAAAAAATCGTTATATTGGCAGTTCGAGTTCGAATTTTTAAAATTCTTTTCGCAGTTAACCTCTACGGCCCAAGATGATTCTATGCTCTAAAGTTTAGCACTCTAGGTGTTTTGGATCTTTAGATACCCAACTAACGTCGCTACTAACATCAAAAAAGGGATTTTACACCCCTCCCCCTTAAATACGTTCGATCGGAACAAAAATAGCTTACTTTTCGTATTTTAGATATAAGGAACAACTTTGCCAAATTTCTTCTCCACAGGTATACGGGAAGTTGAAGAATTAGTGATGAGTGAATGAGTCGGGGTTTTCGCATTTATATATATAGATGTAACCATTCATTGTATAATTAAGTATAACTTTAAAAGAAGCATAAACGTGTTCTTTCAATTTTAGTTTCTAAAACACTTATTATTATATTAAATAAATATTTCTTTCAAGTATAACAATAAACTTATATGAGTTATTTATTTCTGAGTATTTTATTGGTGACAACATCATATAATTTTATTACAATCTCTTATAAATTTTAATTAAATTTCTTTTTAAATGGAATTCGTTTTAAAAAAATAGCTTATCAAACCGTTGTACATTCATTAAACAAATTTAAATGGACTTTAAATTCCGTGTTTTAGGTGCACATCTTGATAATGTGTACTTGAGACATTCTCATGATGTGTGTATATATATAAATTTTCTGCCTTTTTACCCATTGGAAGTAGTTGTTTTGCAATTCACAGACATACTTATTCTTTTGTTATGATAGATAGCTAAAATGAAAATAAATTCAAATATATTTAGCTGTTTAATGAAATATAGAAATAAATATTAGAAACAATGATATAGAGATTGTTTTCATCGCTTACTGATGTGCATCTAACTGTTCTTTTAGGATGCATAAATTTACATAGAACTTTTTTATTTAAAAGAAAATATCATACAATTCCAAAATTACATCATATTTAACTGTCGTTAAAATCTCGTTTATTTTTTGGTATATTCAAAGTGCAACAAGAAATTTATGCAAATATATATCAGTTAACTACGCGACTTTTTCTTGAGAATGATGCATCTTAAACCTAATCTCAGAAATATTTCACAATTGGAATATTTATTTCATTTACGAAAGGATGGGATAACCGAAAACATTGAACTTGAAAACGTTCTATTAGAAACCGAGATTGGGATAACATATCAATCTGTCAAGTGTAAAATAAAAAGCCTTGTGACATTTAATTTATAGAGCCGATTTGAATACATTCAAAATATTTTCTAATTACTTTTCAGTTTGATAAATGCATGGAGAAATACGAAGCTAA
The DNA here is from genome assembly GCA_963932185.1 of Troglohyphantes excavatus. Taxonomy (NCBI): domain Eukaryota; kingdom Metazoa; phylum Arthropoda; class Arachnida; order Araneae; family Linyphiidae; genus Troglohyphantes; species Troglohyphantes excavatus. The sequence goes on from OZ010667.1 coordinate 10,713,595, forward strand.
TGCTGCTTACAAAAAACAGGTAATATTATTGCACTTAATAAACTGAATATGCAATTTAATTAACAACGTTTTATAAAAGTAAAATTAGTGATTGTACTAATAAACTTTTATTTCATTTTCAGATGAAAGTATCGAATGACACGATTGTGAGTATTTATTCGAAATCCGCTTATTTCCTATGTTATAAATACATACGAAAATATGTTCTAAGGACTCAAAGCTCGTATGAATGCCTGCAAAAAGGGTTCTTATAAAGATAGGGTGATGTCAAGTTCCAACTGAAAATACCTCTAAATCTCATTCATACTGTTTCCCAACTTTCTGTAAACTTAGAATTTTTTCATTATAATAGAATATATATATATATATATATATATATATATATATATATATATATATATATATATATATATATATATATATATATATATATATATATATATATATATATATATATATATATATATATATATATATATATATATATATATGCGTATGTATATTTTGTTTGGCAATATTAAATAAAGTGTGGGAAGAACATTCTTTCTAGCAAGTTAAAAATATGTCTTAAAACGTAATGTAAACTGAATTTCCCGAAATGACTAGGTAATCGCAAAAAAGTTTGAATTTTTCAATCAGTTAGTTATAGAAGCTCTTAGTAATATTATTAGTTACCTAAAGAATGGACTTATTATTTTTTAAAGTGTCAGATTAATTCATATTAAAATAAAATTATTTAAAATATTGCATTAAAATTTGTGAAAATGGCTTTTTTTTTTCGTTATAAGGCGTGTTACGAAGCTGTGATTGAGAAATACGGTCTCCATGAGTTACAACCTATACGCCAAGAAGAAGTAGCAACCCAAGCAGCAGCAGAGGCAGCAGCGTCCGAAGGATAAGGAGGCCAATCCAAGCCTACTAGTGTTGTCATACAGTTTTGAATAAAAAAATACCTCATTTTGTATGCTTATTTTAAAAACGTAACTTTATTTTACATTTTAACTGATTTTGTTTCTGAACGATTGAGAGGACAACTCTTTAAAATAATGAAAAACTTAAATAATCATCGCCTTGTTTCAATAGAAAATATACGTCAAATTCGCGTTTTACTTCAAATTAAACGAAACTATTCGCTTATCAAAAACTTATTTGTATTTTTATTAAGTTCAAAAGATAGTCAGGTATCATTCATTTTTAACTGACTACCCAGTGCGCCCACCAAAACTCCAAAATAAAACCACAAGAAACTTTAAATTAAAACCGCCAACGTGCACCAAGTCGAGAGGTTATCAATTCGTGTTATGTATTTTTTTTTATGTATGTTCGTGTGTTTTTATCCGAAAGTTTTTATGATTTCGGTTCTTCTTCAGATATTTGCACAATTTTTTTTGTTGGATAGGGGATGTTTCACTTGAGAGCAATTTAAATATATATATACGTTTATCCGGCATTTAACTATCCGAAATTCTCAATTAACCGGACCGTTTAAAAAAAAATATTGTCCTATTTTGAAAATTCTTTTTTGTTGGATAGAGAAATATCCACTTAGGCAAAATCTGCAAAAAAAGAAATCGGTCATCCCGCTATTATATATCCGGAAATGTCGATTAGCCGGAGTTTTTTAAAACAATTTATCCGATTTCATAACATTTTCATTGTTTAACAGAAGTTGTTCAAAAATGACATTACGTTTACCCAGCATTTATTGCCATGGATAGCGATTGTTTTACGATATACATAGTTGAGACAAAATATAAGCACAAAATTGTTGTTACTTGAATTTCTTGGTGAATAATACCAGGGGCGAGGCCGCCGCTAAATTAAAAACTAAAAAGGGAAAAATAAAATAATCTTCCTAATAAAAAAGAAAACCGACCTTAAGAAAATGCGCTAAAAATTAAAAAATAATTTTTAATTTTACGAACGAGTTAAAAAAAATTGAATATACTTATTGAATATACTTATTAGAACTTTTTAAAGTTGGTGCCAATTTACAAAAATTATGCCTAAATTTTAACGCCGATTTCAAAAAGTTGTATTAAGTATAAAATTGATATTCAATAATTCAATTTTTTCAACTCATTCCTAAAATTAAAAATTATTTTTTACTTTTTAGCGCATTTTCCTTAAAGTCGTTTTTCCCCCTTTTTTTAGAAAGATTATTTTATATATATATAATATACATACAGTAATATTAGCAGTAATAAACATACTTTTCGACTACTTTAAAACTTGTAATGATAATCTTTATCAAATTGATTTTTATCAATTCAAAGTTATTTATTAATAATTAAAACCAATTTCTACTACACGAAAAAACACATGAGTGTTATAAAATAAAAACTATACATATACCAAAATATTAATTTTAAAGTGTAATCAATTTTTGAATAACCATAAGACGCGTATATTTTTGTTATTTTTATTTGAAAAGGAAAATATTAAAGTAAGAATAAACAGTTTAAATAACATTTAATCAGTGCTCTCGTCTTCTTTCCAGGTGATGTTGTACAAAGAATACAATTCTTTCAGACAGTCCTAAAAAATAATAAAAGAAAGCACACACTTAAAGTTATATATGAAGAAATTAAATTTCAATTGCTGTCAAAAATTATTTTATAATATAAATTAGTAATAATTTTTTTCACCAAACCTTTACACCCACAAAAGTTAGCTTTCTCATATTAAATATCGTCTTCCGAGGGTCTCTCTTATTTTGATGTGAAACGCCTTTCATTTTATTCAGTAGGAGCCACTTGCTAGAACCTTATGAAACGGAAATATGTAACGGAACACATGTAACACCAATATCGCTTACATATTTGCAACTCTTACTTTGGTATCGTTGTGCAGAAGAAAGAAATCATTACTATACCATTACACGTGTGTCGCATGCACATATCGTCGCCTCAAAGCAACAGTAAGACATCTAAAAAAAAAAAAAAACGAAAATGAGTTTACGGTCTTGCTGATATTACCAAATGTTCCTTTATTTAGTGGAACACTCGGACATTTTTATGTCTTCTTTGAAATCCCTGAACTACCGCCTTAGATATTCAGAATTGGGAAAAAACAACAAATTTTAAAATCAATTCTATAGGCAACTCTGTCTTTGCTGATATCCAACTGTTGCTCTGCGGCGACCAAAAGCATATAGTCAACAAAATAAAACAGATCAGCATATTAGGCAGAAATACAGAAGCAGTAATATCGTCAAAAATAACTTCTACCATTTAACGTTGTTCTTATATTAGCAGAGACCACAGTTGGATAGATCTATTGTTTTGAGGTAATTTAAATCCATTTAAAATCCCATTCATCTTCATTCGATGAGATCAAGATCTATTCTGAAATCGCTCCAATGACGTTGCGAAAACATTAATTTGTGCGTGATATATCAGATCTTTCATAATACCCCACTCTCTCGTCAAACCTGTTATCTTTTATACCTATTGTCAAACTCAAAACGCCAAAGTCAAATCTTCGAATAAATTAAGCATGGAAAATTGAAAGGTTTCAGGGAATTAGTCTTAAATCGATTCTTCACGGTCAACGAGCCTTCGATTTGCATGGATTTGAAAATTGCGTGCGAATAAGAAACTGACGCAGGAGTTGAAATACACGCAGGAATACCAGTTGAGATGCACAGGAAATCGGCTGGGTAATGGAGGATCATTAATCTATCATCTTCGCATTGCGTAGAATCTTTGAGTAGTTTTTTCTTTGTCACAAATTACATGGAAATTCCTTGCGTGTAATGACTCCAAAACGATTTTGGGCTATTTAAGAGGCGATATTTCTACGAATTATTTCACAGATCGATAATTTTTTACTCGTCGGTGTCGGTAAGTAACAGTTTGTTTCCTTTTGTTTACATTTCATTTGGAACTTCTTATGTAATAGACATGATATACCACAAATAGTAATATATACAGGACAGATAATAAATACGTATACGGTAGTATTTTGATTCCAATTTAAGAACAAATTGGGGAAAAAAAATAATAAACCCGTATAATCCTTGCTTTGCACATATGTGCATTTGCAAGATTAACTAAGATGCGATGGCCGATTAGTAAAGTAATGCGAGTTAGGAACTGGTAAAAGCATTAAAAATATTTTATGTAGAGAGCCTATCACACTTTAAATCTGTCATTCAACAACTGTCTTCTAGTTTATGAAAATCAAATTTGTTGAAACTTTCCTAGTAAACAGCATATATGAGAAAAGGGGTCCCGGGTCCAATTTTATAGTTTTAGCTTGCAGTCCGTGACTTTATGCTAATTGGGAACCGCTGATTGAGGGAACATTTTTTACCAAATTGTAAAACATAATTCTGCTTTGTTAAAATACATTCTTTTTGTATACCTGTTCCCGTTCACTTCAAAAGTTAGCAGACCACCCCCACCTCGACAGTAGGTGATTCGTGGGATCCCAAAGAAAAATTATATATTTTCTATGTATTTGTTGGACAAATGTTTGCACATATTCTTAGTAAAAACTATTTAAAATGAAAAGAAATTTTAAAATTACTTTCTGAATTGCTTTATTTTCTTATTGCTTACTTTCTTTGCTTTATTTTCACGTTCAAAGAAAATTTAAACGTATACAAATATTGACAACCAACAACAGGCTTGAAGCCCAACAAGGTTGGTCCAGCTAGTACCTTCTAACTATCCCCCAATGCATATCTAACTTCTTCTTAAAATCCTTTACTCGTGTACAATTAACAATATTCACTGTCAAGTTGTTCCATTTGCCTATTACCCTATTATAGAAATAATGTTTTCTTCCTTCCCGATTAAAATGGGATTTGTTTAATTCAAACCCATGACCTCTCGTTCTATCACTCATATTAATATCTAAACCCTCCACATCTTTTTGTTTCATCAATTTGAACAGTTGAATCAAATCTCCTCTAATCTTTCTCTCTTCCAGAGAATACATATTCTAACTTCTTAATTTAGCTTCTTAATTCATGCTTGAAAACCCTTGGACCATACATGCCCAGCGAGGGGACTTTCATGAGCATATATAAAAAAGGAGTCCTGGTTCTATTTAGTTTTAGATGGGGGTCCACGCATAGAGTAATGATACAAATAGAAGAATAAAAATGCTGATTTCCGTGTGACCAACATTGAAACCACGTGATATGTGGAAATGCCAATTCATTCATGCGCCAATATTACTTGGTTGGCGCGCTTGGCGACTTTAAGAACTAAACGAGATCGAAGTATTGTAATATGGTTTTGTGTTTAATTTTGTATTTAAATATAGTTTTTTTTGAACGTGTGGCACAATTTAAGGGAGTTTAACAGATATATTAAGGAGATTTTTCTTACTTTGTAGTTTTGAAATAATTTCATTACGTTTTTATGTAAAAAATTTACCATAAGCGAAGTTCTTTCAATTGTTATTTTGTATACTTCAATAGGAAAATATGAACAATAAAACCTGAGAAATATAAAGAGTTTAGCTTCTTCGAGTATTGAACACAAATAAAATATTTTCGTTTCGTTAATGAAGAGGAAATATTTAGCGCATATTGTTTGAAAATAAGTAAATACGTACATATATGTTAAAAAGTTGAATACGGACAGAACTCCTTATCACCAAAAGAGAAGAAAGTGCGCCAAATTTGAAACTCCTGCAGATGTCTGAACGCCAAATGTGGTAGCGCTATAACCACGTGATGTGAGTTTTTCTTTTCAATGTTGACACCGCGGCCTTACGAGAGTCTGGTATTGAAGGCGCTCTCTATTTAATATTACAACTCTCTGGATCCACGACTGTAAATGAGAACCGCTGATCTCAATAGAGAGATACATTTTTCTTTTAAATTGGAAAACATAATTATGCTTTGTTTTTCAGTACATTGTTTTTGTATTTTTATTCCGTTCATTGAAATACACAAATAAAAAAACTCATAGATAAGAATTTTGTTACATAAGAAACATAATTGTGTATCCACTCGAAGATAATTTTTTGTATTGCGTTCTATAAAAAGGAAGTTGATTAGGAACATGTAATTAATTCTGAGAACGGAACTTGTTATCTGCACCGTGACACTAATTAAACACTAATTGACTTTATAATCAAATTCATTAGTATCAATCGCAACCAATCGTCAAAAGCATTTTATCAGGTATGTTTGTTATTCTTACATAATAGTTATGTTCTTTTGTCAAACAATTTGGTAATTCAGTTGTGAAATTCTAGAAGAAAAAAATTTAGATCAATTTTAGATCAGAATTTTAGAATGTGTATTTTATTGTAACTTACTAGAGTTTTTGTATTTTTTTTTATAAACTGTGAAGTCTTGCTTCGCTGGGAATCTACTGAAGTAGATAAGTTCGCAACCTGAAAAGCAGAGTGGTTCTTCAGACCTAAAATCGGAAAAATAAGCTATTCGCAAACTTCTAATCTGAAATACTCGTTCTGTGCATATGGGATTAAAATAAAATGTACTTGTTATTAATTATTCTACTTTCCGTATACCCTGGAAGATGAAATTCGACAGAGTTGTTCTGTATATATCAAAAAGAAAAAGTAATCTATTTGTTTTCTTCCAGCTGTAGTACTCATTCTTCACAGTTTTTTTTTTAAACAGTCAATAAGAATGCGATTCCAAAGCAAAAATTCTAACGAATACAAGCGACTTCGATTCTGTTACCTAATTCATAATTACGAAATATACGCAAACTTTGTAAATACATTTGAATGATGAAAATATTTTTGATGAAATTTGATGAAAATAAATTTGATACCGAATGCACTGTTGAGTTTGACGTTACACGCTTTCCGTCTCGATAGACACAGCCTATCTCATTTTTTTTAAATAAAATGTTTAAAATGTCGTATTAAAAATATTCACATGCTTAAATTATTAAATAACTTATAGGTTAATAACTTGTCTGAACAGCGCAAGACCAAAAATATATGAGGATTTAAGTTTAATAATTTTCTATGTATTTAATACGCGAGGCGCTTTTTTGTGACAATCACTCCTCCTATACTATATAATCAATTTTTTATGATCAAGGTGTCATTTGAAAGGAAGTGAACTGTATATCGAAACTATAAATTATTAAGCAACTAATTAGTTTATTACGCTTTAAAAAAAAAGAAAAATAATCTTCGCGGCACCATCTACATCTCCACATTTGAACTAGTCAAATGACCTTGCTAAACAAACAGAATAAATGAAATGTACCACTGGCCATTAAAATCACGCCGAATATCCTTACTAGTGTACATTCAAAAAACCATATTTACTTTGTGAACTGTAGGATCTTCTGGAGATGGTATTTCATCTACCTCTTCTTCTTCATCATCATCCTCTTCTTCATGTTCATCATCGCTATCATGTTTATCATGATCATGTTGAGAGTGATCATGCTTATCACTGTGATCGTGTTGGTGGTGAGGATGATGGTGATCATGTTCGTCCTCATCGTCGAATTCTAAGCTGTGATTATGCTTCATGAAAAGCTTCATGCATTGACTAACCTATGAGTATTAATTGTAAGGGTTCTTATGTAACATATCGAAATAAACATGTTAAAACAAAGGTTAATTATTATTTAATTATACGTTTTATTTAAGAAATCTTATCTTTTGATGTGAAGGATAATGACATTTTTATCAAGACAAAGATAAATATTTTTTATCATAATAAGTCTTAATGTTCAAATATGAATCACATAATAAAAATATTTTTTTGATAAACGGAACCTATTCACGATTTTATTAATGTTAGAGTTAGATTTTTTTTTTAAATTCAGTTCATTCACATTTTTAGAATACTAATACACAATGTACAATACTAATATACAATGTATATTAAAAAGGTGTACAATTCTTTTATGGAATAAGAACTGACGTTTTCCATTGAGAATTTAATTAAAATAAAATGTTAACCTTTATGATTAAACTTAAAAATAAATATTTCAAGTCCCTTTAAAATAGATAAGCTAATGTAGAGAAGAATTAAATTTATTAAGTTAACATTTATTCAATACTAATATACTATTGAAATAATGCTATTGCAAAAGTGTACAATTCGTTTATGGAATAAGAACAAACCTTTTCTATTGAAAATTTAATTAAAAAATAACGTTAATCTATAAATATACGAAATATAAATCACACTACTTAATATTATTTAAATATGGTTCTTAATATCATACGTTTTGAGCGTGACCCGGTTCAGCACACATATCTTCAATAATTTTGCTGTATTCGCATGAAGTTTCATTTTGCATGATGCATCCACACATGGTTATCACACTCTGAATCTAAGTATTAAAAATAAATAAAACTTTTCTTTGGATGATACAATTACACACAAAAGCTAATTGCTGTTTTTCTTAGAGCTAGGTTAGTTCACAAAATAGCTTGGAGCTTCACTTCAGCTTAGTAAATTAATATAACAATAGCAATACTGTCATTTAATAAAAGTTGTTTTTATTCACAATTATTATTATTATTATGAAAATTAAATTTACGAATATCGATACACAGAACCATATTATTTCTAAAATTAATCGCATATTTATTTAATTTTTAAACATAAAAAAATTTACACACTTGAAAATTTTATTTCGACATGATTGTCATATTTGTCTGAGAGTTTTGATAGCTAATTCCATATTTGATAAGTCAAATATGATCATAAATACCAGTTGTGAAAGTTAAAAAACCGAAAATAAAATAAACATTGCAAATGACGTGACATTTTACCAGAAATGAAATTAGGGAGAAAAAATAACTTATTTTATGCCTTATATTTTTATTTACTTATTCGAAATACGTATACACCTTTGTATGCGTATACTTTCTTAATTAAATTTATAATTATAATTAATTAATTATTAGTATAAATATATGTTAATACCTCTGAAGGCATAGTGTTCAAACATTTTACAAATTCGCCTCGAAAATCTCCTTCAGTATCTGAAAAGATAAGAGTAGTTGATTTTACATTTTAATTAGGCTATTTATTTAGCTATGTTATTGAGTCATTAAAGCATATTTATTTAGCTATGTTATTGAGTCATTAAAGCATATTTATTTAGCTATGTTCCTTTGCAGCTTAGATGATAAATCACTGGACTTTAGAACGATAGGTTGTGGGTTCGAGTCCCGACGGAGACAATTCAACATTTCAGAGGCGTAGCTCATATAATAGAGCGCTCGATATAATATAGCGCGCTTAATACGCGAGAGGTACCGGGATCGATACCGTTCGTCTCCAATTGTTTTGAAGCATCTAAATTTAAGGGAGTAATTTTACCACTGTATAGGAGTTTGGTTGGACCTCGTCTTGAAAATTCAGTACAATTCTGATCACCTTATCTTAAAAAAGATATTTATTTGTTAAAACGGAATGAACATAGAGCTACGAAAATGATTCAGGGTACTTCTGGAATGAATTACGAAGAAAGGCTTAAAACTGTATAAATATGTATACACTCGAGGAGAGAAGGATTCGAGGGGAAGTTATTCAGTTATTCAAATTTATCAAATTGGGTGATGCGGAGATATTGCAATTCAATATTTGCAGTGTGACTAGAGACCATCGATTCAAATTATTCAAATCAAAGCTTGTTCGAGACGTTAGAAAACATTATTTTATTAATAGGGTTATACACAAAAATGGGATCATTTGCCGGAGTATGTTGTTAATTTTTCTTGAGTGGGTATAGTTTTTAAAAACAATTGGATCGGCCTTAGGGAATCGTGAGGATGCTAGATTGACAGGACCAACTTTGCTGGACCTACAGCCTGTACTTGGTTGACATTATTTGTATTTCTATTTGCTAATAATTAATTTTATCTATCTTAGCTATGTTCATGAGAAGAAACTATATAAAATTTTTATTATGCATTACAATTCCTAAAATTTATTATTCTGATAACTGAATTTTCGAAAGAATTTAACTGTGACAGTTATTTATATTCTTAAGTTATACATTTATAATATTTCAAAACTCCACTGATGTGTATCTAAAACAAATTACTAAAACATGAATTCGTCCAATAAGTTACTCGTCTTTTATGCCTTTTATTTAAGATTAAACTTTTTTTTGTTCAGCTCGGAACTTAAACGTAAACTAGTTGTTATTCCCGGTCAGAAAGAAGACATAAATGAGAAATCAAACATATTACATATACATTAAACTTTTCATCTAAAATAATCATGATAAACATGTCATTTAACTTAAATTATAGGGAAATATTCATAAAAATAATGAAGCATTTACCACATAGATGTTTGCGAAGTTCCTCGTGTATTAAGCCTTCAGCAATCACAAAAGTGAACAGGAAAGCAGACAGTACAATTTGGGGGAACATTGTGAATAGTGTTGATGGAAGCTTGCGTCTGTATCCGTTATTGTGCCACAGTAGATTGTCACAAGATACAAAGAATTAATGCTCTATTTATACACAGGTACTCTTTTAAAAGAGTAAAACAGTTGTTATACTCATATCAATTCAAGGACAGTAAGAAGGCCGCTTAGAAATTAGAACAAAGATTTTTAGTATAAAGCTAATTGGGGGTTGCAAACAAATTTCGGTATGAATAATTTTTTTATCAAAAATAATATTTCAGTTTAAAGGGAATTTCTGAGAAATTTAGAAAAAAATTATTATTAGAAAAATAAGGGTGTCTTTTTTTCCTGAACTCAAAGCATTGTTATTTATCGTTACAATACAATTGAATCGGAAGATAACAAAAAAAAGGTTATACTTAAGACTTGACATGTATCCCCTTTTTACATTTTCTAATCCATTTAAAGTTGTTCTAAAACAAGCAATGCAATTAGAAGATTCGACGTTTAACTACTTGAACGGAAAACTAATTTTTTTTATACTGTATGTATATGGTATACTTATATACAATACTTTATGAAGTTTTTGAGACATTTCGAGAAGGGATCGAGGCTTGTGAAAGGGCTAACTACATATATAAAAGTGTTCTCTGTTAAAAATAGGTATACAAAATTAATAAAATGTACTCATTTTTGAGTACTAAAAATGAGCCGAACCTACTCTTTTTTCGTTGAGTCTAATTGCATCGTAAATGGGCGACGACATACTCAAATTTAAGCAAATATACTTTCTCAAAAATGAACAGTGTGATTTAATATTGCTAATCTCAGCTGCTGTTCAAGCCCTCTTAGCAAAAAGCGACCTGACAAAACTTAAAATAATTCTTCAGAAAATGGTTTTCCACATTATTTGATGTCGATTGCTTAAACGGAAACTGAATTATTACATCCAATTATCTTACTTCTTCAATTATTTTTTGGCAAACCTCTTAAACAAGTTTTATGTTTATAATTTCTTCACGTCACCCTGGTACTACATCGGATAAGGAATTGGTCTTTAAGATCTGTGTTCGATTCCCAGTAATTCTTGGTTGTAATTGTTGATATTTATTGAAAGTGATTTATGATGGTAGCCTATGTAGGCTACCATCTGCTCTTTTATATCATTGTACTTTGTTCTGAGTACGTGTCTTTTTCAAAATTGAAACTTATGTATTTGCAGCAATGATAAGCATCGAAAGAAATAAAAAATTAGTACATTTTACTTATTTTTGAGCACATATTTTTAACAGTGTATGTATGATTCGCATATACTCAGATTTATAAAAATTGTGAAATTTTCATCAAGAGTTGTAGTGAAACTAAACTAGTTTAAATGTAAACTAATATTTTAATCATGAAACCAATGAAAATTCTCACTGGTCCCTTGTTTCTTTGTAGTATATGTTTCCGTTAACTGCATATGGCGGCTTTTTGGCGGAAAAGGGCTGGACGGTAGTGTTCTCGAAACAAAACAGATGGCAGAATATGCAAACGAACTTTTCGTTTCCTTTTTAGTGTCATCGTATTGATATTTGACAGTAACCTAAAAGGTCTTTATTGTCTACTCTAAGTGCTCTGTTTTTGTAACATTGTCTGAATGACATTGCATTCTGAAAGGATATTTTTAACAATATTCAATAATGACATTAAATATAACGATTTAGGTGATAAATATTCAAATATGGATCATTCGAGCGAAAAAATGTTTATTAATAACATAGATGTTAACCTTAATTAAATATTATTAATATGGTTGCTTATAAATTAATCAAATAATAAATATATGTATCTTCCAAAATTAAAATTTTCTATAATTCCAGAATTATTTTAGCATATTAACAGAAGCGTTCGTTCAAAACCAAAGATGTCAAAAAATATTTTTTAAATATTAGATAAGTATAGATTTTTTAAAAAAAGGATGACCTCTATCTATTTTCGTAAAAAATCGTAATAATTTCAATAATACCCCTTTGATTTAAAACTTAAAAAAAGCCGGAGGTTGTTCATTCATCAGGTTCAGATGCATACATCTACGAAAAAAATTCTGCTATTTGCTATATGACTGACATATTTGCTTGAATGCTCTTCAATAGTTCTATAATCACAATGCTTATTTTTATGTTTAAAAATTACGTTTAAAAACTGTTTACAATATATTCAATTTGAACTTTTTTGAGGTATTTTGTCGTTGGTGTGTAATTTGTTTCTCCAGTATTTAAAAATTATTACCAGTAAAATGTTCGTACATATACTACACAAAGTTGCTGATACTTTTTTTTACGTAATTTGCTTAAATGCTCTTCAATTGTTCTATAATCACAATGCTTATTTTTATACGATTATTTTAAGTGTATAATATTAAACAAATATTAAAAGAGAAACTAACAATCAACGATGTAGTTACAAAACAAAATAATCTGAAGACTGTCTGGATATTTGAGAATGGCACCAACAATTGTAAAAATTCTAACAAACGAGATAACATGATATAAAATTTTACAAAAGCGCTACCATGCATTATTATTAATTCCATTAAATGCGTTAAACTATAAAAAATTCACTTTTTATTAAAAATTTTAATGATTTAATTTAATTGAGCCGTCTAGTTTTCTAAACCAGATAGTTGACTCTTGAAAAAAATTTCAAAAGAAACAAAATACTAATTATTTGCATTATTTGTGGAAATTTTTTATTATATATATTTTTTTTACAAATTGGTATAAGATAAACATAGGTCTGAAACAAATTTTAGCTCTGTATAAGTATTAGTTTAAGAGAGAGAAAAATACAGCTCTGTATAAGTATTATTTTGAGAGAGAAAAAAATACAGCTCTGTATAAGTATTATTTTGAGAGAGAAAAAAAAATGCAGCTCTGCATAAGTATTACTTTGAGGGAAAGAAAAAATACAGCTCTGCATAAGTATTATTTTGAGAGCGAGAGAAAAATTACAGCTCTGCATAAATATTACTTTGAGCTAGAGAAAAAAAATACAGCTCTGCATAAGTATTACTTTGAGAAAAAGAAAAAAATACAGCTCTGCATAAGTATTACTTTGAGAGATAAAAAATGCTCTGCATAAGTATTATTTTGAGATAGAGAGAAAAGATACAGCTCTGCATAAGTATTACTTTGAGAGAAAGAAAACAAATACAGCTCTGTATAAGTATTACTTTGGGTGAGAGAAGAAAATACAGCTCTGCATAAGAGTTATTTTGAGAGAGAGAAAAAATTACAGCTCTGTATATGTATTACTTTGAGAGAGAAAAAAAAAGCTATTATGGATCTATCTGGTTTTGCAACAAAGCTGTGGGATGTAGCTCGACTATAGTGCTGCGATCTATGCGAAGTAGCCTACGCATTTCTTTATCTATCTGGTTTTAAACCTGATTTCTTTAGTTATCTAGTTTTGCAATCAACCGCTACTTTCACACATCAAAATGAACATCATCTAGCTGCTGCGGAATGCCATGACTTTGCCTGCTAATAGATCTGTAGGAAAACTAAAAATAAATAACATAATCTGAAAATCGAAAAAATCTATCTGGTTTTGAAACCAGACGACTCGCATACACAGTTATAATATTACTGCATTTTTTATACATGATCAGAAATCCATCAATGTGACATTTCTTTTTTAAACATTACATTCATTATCCTGATTAAACATCAAACTTAAATAAAATAAATATAAAAACTCGTTTTAACTTTCACTTTATAATTTATTCATAATTTTAAACATAAGTATACAATCTTAAATTTAGTTCTGCATTAAAAATTATGGGTATGCTTGAATTAATATTTTCAAAACCATTGTATGCTATTTATGTTAATATAATTCAATATGCAAATTAAAACAAGATTTTTGTAAGGTTCAAATTTTAGCTATCATTTATTAAAAAGTTGTACGCTTCTTATCTATATATGAAAATACGAAATACATTATAATAAAAAGAATGGCAACAAATATCAAAATCCTTACCCTAAATATCAAGGATAGTGAAGACTATGTATAGAAGGTGCGCTCGTTTTTCGCTTTTTGAAAGTGGGCAAGGAAAGGCAACTAAATGACGTCATTTTAGCTCCGCCTTACTTTTGACGTCATGTTAGCTCCGCCTTACTATCGGTTTTTGATCATTCTCATTGGCTGTGTGTTTCGATGTAAGATTGCGTATTTCAATAATTTTTTTTTTCGAGTTAATAAATTTTATTTTATTTATTTAATTCTATTAATTACATACAGAACTCCGCTTTTTTGTTTATTTTTATTTTCGTTTTATTCTTTTGATCAATCGACGATCTTACGTTTTTAATACTTATATAGCTATTTTGAACTTAATTACATTTTATTTTTAATAACTTTATTTAAATCTACTCATGATTTTTCTTTAAATTCAGATTTTGATCACGTAATTCCGTTTCACTATAATTAAATTACCTTTATGTTCACTGTTCAACTTGGGAGATTCTGGTGTTTTTTTGGGGGGTTGACCGTCCTTGTTTTGTCATGGTGTGTTTGGGGATTTTGGGGTGAGTGGTAGATGTTGGGTGGGTGAATGTTGAATGGCGGGTGAGTGGTTACTGTTAAATTTATACTTAGTTTAATTTCGATTTTTATACTTAGATCTCAGCTTAGACAAGTGGGTTATAGTCCGTCAATGGACCCAGGTACCCAGGGATAAAATATTTCGCAGTAGTAGTTAATAAAAAAGCTACCGATTCAATTTTTTTTCACATAAAAATAGGAAATGTCGTAATTTTTTATTTTGTATATTTTTTATTTGAGAAAACCGTATTATATTGCTTATTGAATATAATTTAAAAATAAAACTTGTTTTCTCAAATATTTCGAATATGGGTTATTCAAACAGGAACTATTGTTAATGATTTAATGGAATGTACGGAATTTAAGCACACGAGCAATTTGATTTGTTTAATATGGAGTTTTAAATGTGTATTATTTTTTATTTTAGTTATTATAATATAAAGTTATTTTGATTACGTACGTTGTGGGCTATAAAAATTCAGCTTTCTACAACAAATATTACTTTCGAAAAAGTAGCTAAACACTTGCAATTTTAAAAGAATTAGAGCATTCGAAAGTTTAGGGAATTGTAAAAAGTCAAGACAAAATTATTTTATATATTTTTAAAGTTAATTTAAAAGTAGCTTTTATACTTTTCCCGGCAAAAAAATTTATCTGATATTTAACTTAAATCAATAAAACATACCTTTTAATCAAGGATAGTGAAGACTATATATTATATATATTAAAAAAAAATTATAGAATTTAACAACGTAATTATAGTACAAAATTTAATCTTCGTATGTCATGACAGTATTCTATATTTCTTGAAATATCGCAAACGATTTTGTTGAAATATTGTGCTTGAAACATTGCAAACAATATTTTTATGAAGTTTAATCTGAAATATTTTCGATTTATTTGCTGAAATAATAAAAGTAGTAACCAACATTTCGGAACATTCAAATTTTTTTACACCTGATTCAATAATATTTAAATTTTTAAAATTATACTTATCAATTAAATGTTGAAATTATTATGTTGTAAATTATCTAAATTGCAAACGATAGTTTATCAAACACGTAGCATTCATTCATAAAAACTTTATGTTCTTGACTTTGTCTTTCACATTGTTATGGTTTAAATGTGCACTTTATAAATTTAAACAAAGTGCAACAAAATTTTCGATATGGATTATTATCAGAGGGGTAAGTGAGAATAAATTTATATCATTGTTCAAATTATTCTATCGAATTTAAAGAAATTAAAGCTCTTAGAACATAAGACTAATTTTTAAATATGTCTTTTGCCAGTTTTAGGGCAACCGAAAGTTTTTGTTATAGGATTTTTTTTAATCCTTCACTGATTTTTATATCAATGTACAGATACATGCAAATTAAAACTTCCAGTCGCAAATGTAATTTTCTCAAGTAAATGTTTATTTTTAATAAGAATAATTTAATTGTTTACAGAATCATCAGAAATCGAAATAATGATAAGAAGAAAACATTTGCATACAAGATTTATTTTCGATGTGATTGTAATTATATATATATATGTATAAAATTGCAAATATTTATTTACACTAATCGTTTGTTAAAAAATATTTGAAGTTTAAATGTAACTTCAAATAATTTATCCAACCGGCGATAGCTTCGGTTGTAAAAATTTAGGTGAACATATCGGATTAATTATTATAGCATATGCATTTTAAAATAATGAATTCTTTATAATTTGCAAAGGATCTGTCTGTAAATTGACGGATGAGAATCAAAGAAAAGTCTGGGATGATGGAAAAATGCAATAGCTGGCAGCACCATCAACCAACGCACGAGCATCTAGTTCAGCCTTACCATTGGTTCAAACGAGAGCATTAGACACGCCCACAGTAGGCGAGGAAGGCGTCACTATGACGTCAAATAGTTGCTCTCTCCGCCTTCCGTCAGGCAGAGCGAGTACGAGCACACCTTATATATATATATGGTCTTCACTATCCTTGCCTAAATATAGAATCTATAATATAGAAATTATCGTTAAGTACAGTTTTATAAGTATAGTATTATAATTAAAAATAATATAGGTTAAATTAATTTTGAAGAAAACTATGGCAAAAATCCTTTTAAATACTATAGAAAGAAACATTCGAATACAATGTTAACATATTCCATGCAAACGATAATATTACAAAAATATTTTTTTCGTGGAACAAAAATAGACGAGTATTTTACAAGGGATAATGCCTTTCACCAATCATTGTCCAATACATTTAACCATTGTATTACTATTTAAAACTAGATATCATCATCTATTTAAGTCGAATCAATAAGCGTAAATATTTTTTCGATTATTTGCTAGGTTTTGTAACGACTAAAATTGAATAAAGGTGAAAATTTAAACCTGCTTAAATATTGACTTAATGGGCTACAATGTATTTACAAACTTTTTATATGTTCGAATGTTTGTAAAAATAGTTCTATTTAAAACCTTTCAACGGTTTTAATAAGTTGACACAACTTCATTCACCCATAGAAAAGATGCACCGCCACCTTTCGGTAAAAAAAGAAAGGGTTTTTTGCCCATTGAACAGGTGAATAAATCTCCCTTTCAAATGCAACAAACCGACGCGGAAGATTTCACTTACATTGAATAAATTCTATAGACTAATTTCGATTCATGGTCAAATGAGGAAAAAAGAGATGTCAGTCATAGAACACGGAATATTGTTTGCGATTTTCGGATTTTCGTGAGCTGACCATTTAAAGTTCTACCGGATAGAACACTTATCTGCCAGATCCCAACTCATTATCGCTTTTCTAAAGAACAAAGAAATTTCCCGGTTATTTTTGCATGACAAGTGAGATGCAATTATCTGTCACGCGAAAATCCGTTTTTCCCCCGCGCATTATCATTGCAGAATAAAGGGTGTTGTACAATGTTTCGATAATTATATAAAAGAGTTGAGCCGGGTAACAGGTGGACAGATTCTAGATTTGAAGAAATTTTCGGTGAGATAATTCTTTCGTTGCAATAATATTAATTACCTTGTTACTTTAGTGTTTTTGTTAGTTAGGTGTGTTTTTCTTAAATATAATTAGTAATATTTTAATTAATCTTCCTAATTAAAACGAAGAAGTGCAAAGAATGCATTTTAATTACTTGTATACGCGCTAACTGCGGTAAATAATTTTTTTTATAATGAAAGTCATATTGTTAAATATTATTCTATATATTAAAAAAAATATGATTTATACTTATTTTTTTAATACACTTGGTCTGAAATTTATTTCTAAATAATCAATATGCTATTTCATAGGAAATAAAGCCATATATTCAATTGTATAATCTATAATTAAATATTTTTCTAAAAATTGTTTTAAATTAAATTACACATTAATATTCCGTACTTATTACGAGCACCAAAGAAAAAAAACATGTTAGACAGATCGTTAATTAGAGAAAACCGCAAAAACGTTTGGTAGATGTACGCATTTCTATGGACTTCCCAATTTTCAAGTTTCAAAATGAAAGAGATATTTTGGAAATATTAATATTATTTTGCAAAAACGGATAAGAACCATCCTTTTTTATAAAAATTTCAATACTTATCTATAAGTAATTTTAAAAATATTTTCAATAAGTTCAATATATACAATAAATTCCCATATTAAAAGTAATACAAGGTCATAAATTTGTAATTACTGTTATACTGATGTATGCATTTCTATGGACATCCCAATTTTCAAGTTTAAAAATGAAAGAGATATTTTTGAAATATTAATATTATTTTGCAAAAAACGGATAAAAACCATCCTTTTTTATAAAAAAAAATTCAATAATTATCTATAAATAATTTAAAAAATATTTTCAATAAGTTCAATATATACAATAAATTCCCATATTAAAAGTAATACAAGGTCATAAATTTGTAATTACTGTTATACTTTGTAGTAAATTCAATGCCTTTGGTCAATTACGTTATTAAATTACTTATTGTTTATTTTCTTTTTTAAAATCAATCAAATCTCGAAAAAAAATTGCACATTTTTTTAATAATTCTGAAACAAATTTCTGAAGAACTAAATTACTTTCCTTTATCATGAACCCGAATACAATTTTTCTAATTTGATCTCAAAGCACACAAAATCATTAAGGATATACAAGAGTATTAAAGCAAAGCTTTATATTTAATGTGTCTATATTTAATGTGTATTTAATGTGTCTTTATATTTAATGTGTATTTAATGTGTCTTTATATTTAATGTGTCTTTATATTTAATGTGTATTTAATGTGTCTTTATATTTAATGTGTTAAAGCAAATTTTTTTAATGTGTTAATTTTTTTCAATGTTCCAGATACAGAAAAAGCAAAATGGCGAATTTAGTCATCTTGTTCACTGTTTGCGTGGTTGCTTTTGCATCAGCTCATGAAGAAGATCACGAATACGGAAAATACGGCGAATGGAGGAAAATTATTTGCGGTAAATTTATGCATTGTTTTCCATCTTTAAAAATTCTATTGTTCTCTTTTATGCAATCAATAATTAAATGCACAAGTATTAATGCACAAACGAACTTTCAAACATTGTGGGCTTGATAGCAAAACTAATATGGGATTTTTTTTATTTTAATTTTTGAGTGTTTTTTGCTTGCAATACACAATATTTCCTGCCATAACAGACATACGGCTCTAGTCAGTATCTTAACAATACTAAGACAATTTTTCCTGTTCCTCCTGCAACAGTCATTGCGATTTCTTCAACGGTTATAGTTTGGTATACACAGCATGGATGCATTGACCCGTATTCAACCATTTCCCAGGTATCCTCAACGCTTTATTCTTAAATGAATTTTCCTTAAATATTTATAAATTGAATATCCAATATTCTGTTATATTATCCTATATCAAATATAGATTGAGTAGGTATGAAAGTATTGTTCTCAGCTGAAAATTCGAAGTGGAATTTCTTTTTTTTTAATACCTCTAACAGTTAATAAGGAACAGTTAATGTATCTGTGAGCAAGATATAGCAATAATGGATCATCATATATGTTATTTCAGTAGTAAGGATCCCTTTTGCGTGTTTGACACACAACAGATCTTAACATGTAAGGTATAAAAGTCATTTTCCGGTAGCAGTGACAAATCGTACTTTTGTCTCATGAATATTAACGTTTTTTTAAATGCATTTAAAAGTAATCTGTTTCCAAGCAGATTTTAAACGAGCCGTTGATAGTTTTGCCATGTATAGGTAGAACTCATCTATGAGTTGTTATAATGAACGTATGTGGGGTGGATTGTTCATAATATGGCATAGAATATAACTTCTCACTAAAAACACTATTTATATAGAAAAGTATTTAAATACGATGAGTAAACAAGATATTTAGTAAACATGGATTTCTTTGTTAGACTTTTTTTCTAGACCAGTGGTTCCCAATTGGTGGTCCGCGGACCCCCAGGGGTCCGTTTGGTCACAAAGAAAATATAGTAAATTGCATTGCACGCCTTGGCGACTTTTCTGAAAAATGCAATATTCGCAAAGCAAAAACGTGACTTTTACAATGTTTTAATGAGTTTAATTGAGTGTTATTTGTACAAGAGACTAAAAGTAATTAAACTTCTGATTCTAGTGTTATCTTTTCTATGTATTTGTTGGGTCATTTCGTAGTGTAAAAGCTGTTTAAAATTAAAAGTAATTATAAAACTAATTTTACAATTTTTTCTTTGCTTCATTTTTATGTTCAAACAAAATTTAAACATGTACTTCCATGAGCATTTTTGGGGCCTCTTCTAAACAACTATTTTAAGTTTTCCTGGTCGCTTTCTTCAGATGGCTTGAACAGAAACTGATGTTAGCTATATTAAATTTCACTGCTCATTTTTGCCAAAGTACGATTACTTAAATTTGAGTACGCCATCGCTCATTTACGATGCAATCGTACTCATAGAAAAACGAGTACGTCCATGTACTAATTTTTAAGCATATTTTTTTACAGTGTATATTTTTTTACAGAGAAACAGAATAGAACAATTCACGAGGACATGGATGTGTGCTTCCAAACCGAATCGAAAGCAGTAAGTTCTTTTTTTATTAAAATTTACTTTGAACATCTACTTTGACGCTACAGCTTTGAAAAAAAAATCTTTAATATTGAGTAGAAATGAGAGAAAAAATGTCTTGTATAAAAATATATGTTGCTTCTCAATGGACAAGATTTTAAATATACATACTACAAAACTTAATTTATCAAATATTTTAATACAAATATAATTTTTTTTAAATATACATTCCTGAACTGCAATTTTAGAGTACAAACAAAAGTGGGATACACTGTTTTTTGTAAATGTCCAGTACTCTATGAGTTTCAACTGTTTCAAAGAACCTTAAGATGCAATTGCATTCTGGTATTTATGAAAAAGATAATAAAATATTTCAATCGTCTTTGTGATACCATCAAGTGGTTCTAAGCAAAATAAAAATGTAAGGAAAATAAAAACAATTGATTTTCAAGAAAAAGAAAGCAATGGCATTGTAATTATTACAAATTTAACATATATTTTTTTAAAGCTAATAAAAGTATTATGGCATATTTACATTGCACAAATCTGTTAACACTGTAAAAGGAGCGACAGTGTACTGAAATTTAAGCACCCGTACTTTTAAAAAAAATTAGCAGTATGATTTTATATTGCTAATCGCAGCTTCTGTTCAAGCCATCTTAACAAAGCGACCTGACAAACTTAAAACATTTGTTCTGAAGATGGTATTTGACGTCGATTTCTTAAATGGAAACTGAGTTATTACAACTCAGTTATCTTACTTCCCATTCTTTTGGCACACCTTTTAACATTTCTTCCGCTTATAACTTATTCAAATCGCCCTTATAACTTAACGGAGAAAGCTTTGGACAGCGGTGCCTGCAGATCTGGATTCTATTCCCGATAAGCATTAGTTGTAATTGTCGATATTTATTGAAAGTGATTTAACAAGGCAGTCTATGTAGGCACTGCTCGTTTTACTCATTTTTGAGCACATGTCTTTTTCAAAAATGAAATTTATGTATTCAGAGCTGTAATAAACACCAAATGTAATCAAAAATGAGTACACTCAAACCTGTTTTTCTGCGGTGGATAGGGACCGCATTAAAAAAATCGCGCAAAACTTTACGAGTAACTATACAAAATAGTTTTTGCAACACAATTAAAAAATGTATTTTATGCGGTGAATAGGGACCGCATAAAAAAAGTCTCACGTAGAAAATAACTCAAAACCTTACGAAATAATTAGGAATTGCTTTTTTAAACGAAATCAAGACGCGACAGCTACTTGGACGCATGACAGCTACTTGGAATCTCGCCAAACATTTTGGAATCTGATTTAGAAAATACACATGCGAACATTTTTAAATATTTTATTTACATATGTACTTAATTTACACATTCAAAACTTTTCAAAACGTATAACCATTATCCTTCGTAGTCTGACAATACGCGAACTTTCTTGTTGTAAACTGGTTCAAAATCGCTTTCGTCACTTGAAGATACTACCTCGCACTCGTTTAGACGTTTGTTTCAGTTAACATGTTGTCACTGATCAGTATTTGCGACGACTGTTGTTTCACTAGACACTTGTATATGTCACGGTAGCCAGATAATCAATTATGTTCCAATTTGATTGAAATGCATAAAAAAAAATCGAACAAAAAAAAAGAGAACACAAAAATAGGTTTGAGTGTACATTTGAGTTATTTTTCAGTACCTATTTTTAACAGTGCAGTCTATGACTAAATTTGGCCTTTGCTTGAAATCTGTTTAGAAATAATATACACGAATTTTGATATGAAATTTGGTATTTTTTTTATTTATGTAAGGTTCTGGATGCTACGAAGGATTGTGTCACCGAAGCTGTGCCTTCCGCTGGTGGTAGTGTGGTAAACTTCGTAGAAGCGGCTTGTGAAGACAAATCTGCTTTTAAAACGGTAACTGATAGTATAGTTACGCCTTACTCTTATTAATTTACTAGCAGAAATAAATGTTCTTTGCATAGGATTAAATTAAAGCTATATAATTATAGGAATTAATAAAGAAATAAATATATATAAATGCATATATTGATTTAGAATTTCACCTACGCAGTTTCCTTAAGTATTTCAATATTAAAATGCAACCATCTTTTATATAATTAAATATGACTTAATAAAATAATCTTTCTGAAAAAAAGGAAAACCGACTTTAAAGAAAATGCGCTAAGAAGTACAAAATAATTTTTAATTTTACGAATGACTTGAAAAAATTGAGTTATTGAATTTCTATTTTATACTTATTACAACTTTTTGAAATCGGCGCCAAAATTTAGGTATGAGTTTTGTAAATTGGCACCAACTTCAAAAAGTTGTACTAAGTATAAAATTGATATTTAATAATTCAATTTTTTCAACTCATTTGTAAAATTAAAAATTATTTGTTACTTTTTACCGCATTTTCCTTAAAGTCGGTTTTCCTTTTTTCCAGAAAGATTATTTTATTTTTCCCTTTTTAGTTTTTAAATTAGCAGGGGGCTTCGCCCCCCATTATTATTCACCAAGAAATTCAAGTAGGAACTTGTGTTCAACAATGTATATTGTAAAACAATCACTACCAATGCCAATAAATGCTGGTTAAACGAAATGTCAATGTTGTACAACTTCTGTGAAACAACGAAAATGATATGAAATCGGATAAATTGTTTGAAAAAAACTCCGGTTAATCGACATTTCCGAATATGTAACAGCCGGATAACCGATTTTTTCTTTGCAGATTTTGCCTAAGTGGATTTTTTCTCTCTCCAACAAAAAAAGAATTTTCAAAATCGGACAATATTTTTTTTAAACGGTCCGGTTAATTGACAATTCCGGATAGTTAAATGCCGGATAAACGGATATTTTTTTTAATTTGCTCCCAAATGAAACATCCCCTATCCAACAAAAAATAAATTGTGCAAATACCTGAAGTAGAACCGAAATCCCGCGCGAACATACATAATTTTTTTTTTTAAAAATACATTACGATTGAATTGATAACCTCTCGACTTGGCGCGCGTTGGCGGTTTTAATTTAAAGTTTCTGGGGTTTTTGGTTGGCGCTCTGTTCAGTCGGTTAAAAATAAGTATAAACATGTCTTTCTGTATCTAAAACACTAGTATTATATTAAAGAAATATTTGTTTCGAATATATAAAACAATAAACTTATATTATTATTTATTGATTTTAAAGTATTTTATTGTTCGCAACATCTTATAATTTTTTTTAACAAGGTTGGTATTTTTTTTAATGAAATTTTTTAAAAAGGACTTCTAAAACCGTTGTAAATTCCTAAAAAAAATTTAGATAAAATTTAAAACTCCGATTTTGAGGTGCGCATCTTGAAAATGAAAAGTATCTATATATAAATGTTCAGCCTTTTATACCCAGTGGAAGTAGTTGTTTTGCGACCCACATATATACTTACTCTTCTATTATAATAAATAGCTAAAATAAATATAAATTAAAATATATTTTGTTATTTAATGTTATATAGATGTAAATATTATTTCATCACTTACTGATGTGCATCCAACTATTGTTTAAGGATGCATATAATTGCACACAATTTAAAAGAAAATTTCATACAATTCCTAAAAATTATATATCATATTTATCTTTCGTTAAGATTTTGTTTATTTTTTGTTATATTCAATGTGCAACAAAAAATATATGCAAATCTATATCAGCTAACTCTGCTCCTTTTTCTTGAGAATGATGCATCTTAAACCTATAATCTCAGAAATATTTCACAATTGGAACATTTATTTCATTTACGAAAGGATGGGATAATCGAAAACATTAATAATTGAAAATGTTCGGTTAGAAACCGAGATTGGGATGACTTATATCAATCTGTCATGTGTAAAATAAAAAGCCATGTGACAATTAATTCATTGAGCCGCTTTAAATACATTAAAAAAAATTATAATTACTTTTCAGTTTGATAAATGCATGGAGGAATACGAATCTAATGCTGCGTACAAGAAACAGGTAATATTAATGCACTTAATAAAGTGGATATGTAATTTAATTTTATAAATTAACAACATTTTATAAAAGTAAAATTAGTGATTGTACTTATAAACTTTTTATTTCATTTTCAGATGGAAGTATCGAATGACACGATTGTGAGTATTTATTCGAAATCCGTTTATTTCTTACGTTATAAATACATACGAAAACTTGTTCTAAGGACTCGAAGCTCGTATTAATGCTTGCAAAAAAGGGTTCTTATAAAGATGGGGTCATGTCAAGTTCCAACTAAAAATTCCTCTAAATCTAATTTATACTGTTTCCCAACTTTCGGTAAACTTAAAATTTTTCATTATAATAGAATATATAGATTAAACTTATTTTAAAACACTTTTTAATTTACATTCATTAGCATTGACATCTTAATATGATTAATAAAATATTCGGAGTAAAAATTAAAAATATTATATAATATTATTGTTTGCTTATCACATTTACCCGTACTGGAGTAAAATAACAATATTTTTGCCCAAATACTTCGCTTAATTTTAGCAAGTGGCTTTATATATATATATATATATATATATATATATATATATATATATATATATATATATATATATATATATATATATATATATATAAGTTATTTCTTAAAGTATCAGATTAGTTCATATTAAAAGAACATTATTTAAAATTTGTCATTAAAATTTGTCATTAAAATTTGTGCAAATGATTTTTTTTTCATGACAAGGCGTGTTACGAAGCTGTCCTTGAGAAATACGGTCTCCATGAGTTAAAACCAATACTCGAAGAAGAAGTGGCGGCCCAAGCAGCAGCTCAGGCAGCAGGGTCCGAAGAATAAGGAGGCCAATCCAAGCCTACTAGTGTAGCCATATAGTTTTGAATAAAAAAATCTTACATTTTATATGCTTATTGTAAATTACTAATATCATTTTACATTTCACGTATTTAATTTCTGAAAGATGGAAAGGACAACTTCTTAAAATAATAAAACAAAAATTAAACAGTCATTGACTTGTGTCAATAAAAAAATATACGTCAAAATTCGCGTTTTACTTCAAAATAAACGAAACTATTCGCCTACCAACAACTTATTTGTATTTTTATTAAGTTCAAAAGATAGTTATCAGTCATCTTTAAATAAAACTAAATATCGCATTGTCATAAAGCCAATAAACCTTACATAATTTTTTCATTGATGCACAACTGAGTATGGAAAGGTATTAAACAATACAATGAATGGAGTGAAATAGTATTAGTATCAATGATTAATTGATGAAACAGTTGAAGTTAATACCTCATTTCAATCCTCAAATTATTGTCTACATAGTGCCTAATTGTTGTAAGTGAAAAAAAAATATTGGCCGAAATCCTGGATAATTATTGTTTTATATTCTTTATAATATAGCTAAACCATTTAAAATCGTTGCAATGGAAATTTTACAAATATTAGTTTATTGCACTTATTGTTACTAGACTTAATAAATCTATGCTTCAAATATCCGAATTACAATTATTATGTAAACAAATAAAAATTATTAATTAATCTTTTTTTATATAAAATGAAAACCGACTTTAAGAAAAATGCGGTTTTTAATTTTACGACGAGTTGAAAATAATTTAATTATTTAATATCAATTTTATACTTATTACAACTTGTTGAAGTTGGAGCCAATTTACAAAAAACATATATAAATGTTGGCGCCGATTTCAAAAAGTTTTAATAAGTATAAAATTGATATTAAATAATTCAATATTTTCAACTCGTTCGTAAAATTAAAAATTATTTTTTACTTTTAGGGCATTTTTCTTAAAGTCGGTTTTCTTTTTTTACCGACTGAACAGCGCGCCAACCAAAACTCCAAAATTAAACTGCCAGAAATTTTAAATCAAAACTGCCAAGTCGAGAGGTTATATATTCGACTGTTATGTATTTTTTTATGTATATTCGCGCAGGATTTCTTCTAATTCAGATATTTGCCCAATGTGTTTTTTGTTGGATAGCGGATGTTTCACTTGATGTGCAATTTGAAAAAAAATATCCAGTTATTCGGCATTTAACTTACATCTTAAAAAAAAAAAAAAAAAAAAAAAAAGATTTAAGGAAAATGCGTTAAAAAGTTTAAAAAAATAATTTTTAATTTTACGGCCAAGTTGGAAAAGTTGAATTATTTAATATAAATTTTATACTTATTACAACTTTTTGAAGTTGGTGTCAATTTACAAAAAACAAACCTAAATTTTGGCGCCGACTTCAAAAAGTTTTAATAAATATAAAATTGATATTAAATAATTCAATATTTTCAATTCATTCGTAAAATTAAAAATTACTTTTTACTTTTAATACATTTTTCTAAAAGTCAGTTTTTCTTTTTGAAAACGAAGATTATTTTATTATAAATATAGAAATGAAACACGATACACATTATAACACTATTTCTTAGACGGTTAAGGTGAATTAACAGTTAAGCAGTTGTATTTCACCCAAGGAGCTATAAACTTTAATACCTCACAATGGTTTTTAATTTAAAATATTTGCGACTCCAACCCTTGCGATTCTATTTACAAATGTATATATTTTAAATACAATTTTCCATTTTCAGTCGTACCATTTCACAAACTGAGTAAACATGTTTCTTATATTTCGTTTCCAAATTAAAGGAAATTATGCGAATAGACAAACTGACCTACATATAATAGCGTTTTTAATAGAATTCTGAAATCCTATAGATATGCTAATCTAAAAAAGAAATGAATTATATCTTACACATTTTAAATAATATTTTTACAAAGCTATAAATAATAAAAACATATTATGGATTAACAACATAGCATAGCCATATGTGCTGTTTTGATGTTAATAGTCGTCTGCGAATCTACAGTTTCCTGAGAAATGTGCATTAGGGTGGAGTGAAAAGGGCGGAAAAAAAATAATTTCAAATTTTAGTGTTTCCTGACCCAACGAATGGTGCCATTTGGTGAAAAAATCTCTGTGAAAAAATTTAAGGTTCCACATTGAGATATAAAATATAATATTAAAGTCAAACAGTAAAAAAAATCATTTTTTTTATTTTAATTTAATTTTTACAATATTTTATTTTCAGATTAAAAAACGGTTCTAATTATTAAAAAATAGACATGAACATATTAACACACATTATTTTCAGATTTCACACGTGGCCCAAAAAAGTTCATCGTGGTGTAACATTTCGGAAGATCGTTTCGTGACTTTATTCCGCTGCGAAGTATCCATCCCTGACGACTTCTACACCACATGTTGCCAATGATACTTGTGTTTCCAGTTTCACATGCCTCACCACTGCTTCAGAATGGCTTCTCTCTATTCAAATTGTGAACCATTTCTCATCAATCTTGTTATGTCTTCTTCGCTGAAGTCCGTGGTAACTGGTGTTTCCAAAGGATTGTCATAGTGAATCATCTCGAAATAGTCATTTGCTTTTAAATTTAAATTGGGAAGATTAAATCATCTTATTTTCCCCTTTGAGTCAGTTTTTCTTGATTTCAGTATTCTTCTGAAGCCAAGTTCTCGAAAGTGTGCTCGTTCATTTAGCATCGTTAACAGAATATTCTCAGAATGAGCAAAATAACAGTTCCTCTGAATAAATTCGTGAACGATTGCCTTAAAATCTTCTGGAAATAATGAACTTTTTTTTTTATCGTTCCATTAAGGTGACGTGTTCCATGAGTGGCATTCGGGATTTTCTTTATTTCTAACCAGGATGGCACATAAACTTTCATAACATATTATACCATGAGCTTAAAGTCTCATGGAGCATCATTATTGGTTTGGCGGTCGATACGTAAAGGCGAAGAATTGTGTTGGCTGAAGTGAGCCATCTTGAGTGAGACATCTTCCCGGGTCTTCTGTTTGATAATTCTGGAAGGCATGCCCCCAATGATACTGCCTAGAAATGTCGGAGAGGTGTGTTTGGTCTGTACTGAGTTCTTTTTTGTCAATTTCGGGAAAAGCAACTGGTATAGAGACAAAATTTGTCACGGCAAGAGTTTTGCATTTTTTCACAGATTTGCCTATTGTCGCGGAAAATTCTTGTGGTCCAGACGTCTTTCGGTCCTAAATAAACAGAACCAGACAGAATCTGACAAGAGCGTAATATGCTCTACTACAGCTGTAGACCTGTAGTATAAGAATTCCCTTTCTTCTCATACATAATAGTCTTGTCATTTCTTCCATCGAAGTAGAGGGCATACAAACATTGCGGTATTTGTGTAGAATCTAGCTGGGACCGTAACTTTCGACGTTCCGTCCTCAGCTTATTCCTGTCGATAACTTTAGCCGGAATATCTTTAGATACAATCCCTACATCATGAACCACAGATGACGCAATGACAGCAGCTGACCTATCAGATATTCCTGTCCTATCACAAGCAACCTCTAAATGCAGCAAGGATATTTTCATCTAACTTGTCTTGGATGTTAAGGGAGTTTTATCATCAGTTGCTTTCAGACGTTTGGCTTCGAGGCTAACGCAATCGTCATCATCTTCAGGGATATCTTCTAATTCTGAATCAGATCCTAGAATGGCGTTCGCTGCTGAATCTGTAATAGACTTAGAAGAAGCTTGTTTTGCATTCTCTTGCTTTGCCTCATGGTTTTGCCTTTTATGTTTTTTTTTTCTTATACACTTCAATTTTCGGCTTACAGAAATGTCAATCGACCCTATTGCCATTTTCTTACATGCCGTTGACCTGTTAAAAAATCTCGCTCTATACAAGGAATCTTTAAAGAACACTTGCATTGTTCATAATTCAAATATTTGCATGAAGAAATATCAAACGAAGTACTATTTGTCTGGTCGAAGAAATATTTCCTAATTTTGTTAGCCCCATTTCGAGATTTTGATATTCTTTTCATATTTTTATACTTTTCATTGTAATTTCTTATAAGTCGAAAAATTTCTTGATGACTTATACCACTGGCAAGGAGGCTTTCTTCCAAATTCTTGAAATATCCCAAGAAACAATTTCGATGATATCTTTGACTGAAGGATCTTTCTTATTCCCCTTTCACAATAAATAATTTTTGATCCAGAGGAAATGCTTTATTAAATCAGCAAACGTGGGTAAAACTGTCCCAGAAAATGGAATCCACGTGACAACTATGTCATGGTAAAAATAGTTATCAGAATAGAACATGTGCTGCCATCTATTAAAACTAAGTAAATTTGCTTTTTATGTAGAGTACGAAAGTAATTTATAGCGCTAACATCTCACAGTAAAGTTTTAATTAAGATACTTAAAAATGAGTACCTGAATCTATTCGTTTTTCTGTGAGTACAATTGCATCATAAATGAGCGTTAACCTCCCCAAATTTAAGTAACCGTACTTTCTCAAAAATGAGCAGTGTGATTTAATATTGCTAATATCAGCTTCTGTTCAAGCCATCTTAACAAATCGACCTCACAAACTTAAAATAGTAGTTCAGAAGATGGTTTTTAACTTTATATTTGATGTCGATTGCTTAAATGGAAACTGAGTTTTAACAACTGAATTATCTTACTTTTCATTCTTTGGGCGCATCCTTTTTACATGATTTTTCAAATCTAAAGAAACTGAATCAATTAAAAGCTCAATTTGAAAGCTGATTCAATTAAAAGGATTAAAATTAAAATTGTATATATTATATACTTATTTTGGAAATAAAATCTATATCCTTTTCCACTGAAAACAACTTTAAAATTTCGATATTTTCATCGATGCTCCTTCAAATCTAAAACTTTGGGGTATTTTTTTTAAAGATATATCATTTAAAAGAATTAAAATTATAATTACATATATGAAATTCTTAAGTTGGTAATAAAAACTACACTCTCTTTCTGTAAAAACAATTTTACAATTTCGATGTTTTATTAATGTTTTTTTTCCGAATCTAAAGCATTAGAGTATTTTTTTAAAGCTATATCTGTTAAAATAATTAAAACTAATTTATGTATATGTGAAATACTTGTGTCAGAAATATATATAAAAATTACAAACTATCGTGAAAACAACTTTAAAATTTCCTTAATTTCTCTGATGTTTTTTTTAACCTAAAACGTTGATGGTATTTTTTGAAAGCTTCAACTGATGCTTTTTAAAATATGAAGCGTTGGAGAATTTTTTTTAAAGCTATACCTATTAAAACAATTAAAACTCAAATATGCATAAATAGCATACTTATGTTGAACATAAAAAATATACCCCCTCCCAGGGAAAAAAAACTTTACAATTTCGATATTTTCTGATGCTTAGGGCATCAAAAACTGCAAATGTGTATTTAAAAATTATTCCACTCTTAACAAAATCGATCAGCCATACATTAAAAAAGTACTCATATCATATTCATTGCTTTATATTAAAGTATATGTTGCTGCAAACCTTTTAAATACTGAAATCTGTGCGTTGAATTATAATAATATTTAGTCAGCTTTTTATATAAAAGTAAATTTCTAAATCAATAAAAAAACATCGTGAATGAAATGAAAAGAGTTTTGGTTCATGAAATCGTCAGCTATAGGAGGAAACAGAATCTGACGGTTGTCACTCAAACTGCACGAAATTTATTTTCAACCAGACATTACACTCAACTTTTGGAAGGGTTGGATAGGATATTATTAGGGGAGTACAATGATAAAAATTTGTATCCAATCATTCACGCAAAAGGAAAAAAACTGCCCTTTTCCGGTTATTTGTGCGCATACGTCGTATATTCACGCCAACTATCAAATCAGAGGATGTTGCATAACATCAGGCTACTATAAATCATAGACGGAGGCGAAAACTCGACACAAATAATACTGGACATTATTTTGGTATGAATTATTTTATTCAATTCTATTTTTTAAATTTTTATTTTCTAATTCTTGCATGCAAGTGAATTCTAAACTGAAAAGTATTTTGGAGATGCGGATTTATTATACATATAAATTGGTGTACAGTTTAAAAGTATTTTTTTTAAAATTTAAAATGTCTTAAATGTTAAATTAAAATTTCACGTAACTTTACAAAATCGTGTTTTTATTATTATATTGATTGAGCGTTAGCGAGATCTCTGTTTTAACTAGACCTTTTATCGCTTTGTCAGTTTTATTTATTAGTTACGCATTTACTGTTAACCGCGGTGTTCGGTTTGTTTTTTCAAATTTGGGATGAATGTTGCTTGAAGTCATTAAAATCGAAGAATATATTTTTTAACCGACTTTAGTGCCAACCACTACCGAAAAAACGCGCCATGGAGAAAGGTTATCATTCTGACCTGATTTCCGTTAGAATTCAGATGTTTGGATAAAATTTTGTTGTTGTTGTTGTTGGATAGTGAATGTCTAACTATAAAACTTTTTGTAATAAATATGCGGTTATTCGGCATTTAACTATCCGGAATATTAATTAACCGGGAACATTCGCGTGTTCTTCTGTTTCCAGAACTACTAGCTACACTCTTTTACAATTGTAATAATCAGTTTAATAGACCCATTGATAAAGTAGTAAGTTTTCTTTTATCCTAACAATAGTTTAATTTTATTAATTTTAAGATTTTCAAAAAAATATTGTGTTGTTTTGTGTTCATTTTAGCTTCTTTAAACGTTAGATTTAGGATATATATACTAGTATTTGATGGACTGCTATTTGATGTTAAGGATAACATCATAAGGACTGGTATTTGATGTTTACTGACAAATCTAATTATAACCAATAGTTATAATTCCAATAATAAATTAACGTAATTGTAAAATCATCATTAACATTATAGTAATTTGAGGTATTTATATCTTTGGTAATTTGCACCAGTATTAATATTTCAAATGATACTTTGTTTCGACGTGTATGTTTAAAGACATTAGACAGTAGATTTGATTATATTAGCAAAAACTGGTATGTTTAACAAATAAAAATTATTAATTAAAATTGTTATTTATAAAAAGTTATTTTATTTTTAAATGAATCATGTATTTTTTTTATTTAAATAAATCTGGTGGATGTAGTTTATTTTGCGGCTATTACATGACTTTCTATGTTGATATCAAACATAAGAGACAAATACCCTAAAGTATTATTATCGTTAAAACAAACTTTCAATGTTGAAACATGGAAATTATTGAAGGAAAATTTCAGATTTTTTTAAGATTTTATACCATAAATTTTTTTTAATGTAATTTTCTTTCCGCGCGTTCCTCTATAAAACCTGTAAAAAACTTCCCAATTTTGCTGAAGTTTTTATGCTGACCTGTATTTGTTGAATATATGGAATTCTAATGTGTGCATAATTTGTTGGGTATATTCTATATATATTCGTGAGGTATATTTTAATGTGCATAATTTTTTTTGCAGAGTCGTCTAAATCAAAACATATATGATGGATACGCCTAAGAAGCTTTGGATTGTGTTTGCTGCCTGTTGTTTGCTGGCATTCGTTTCGGCAAACGCTGACGATTCCGAGACTGATAAGTACACCGAATGGAAAAAGAATCTTTGTGGTAAGTTTGTATTTTTAAACGCTAATCAGCTTTCATCTTCTTCTAATTATTGCTAATTTGCCGCAAAGACGGAACTTAAGTGTAAAACTAGATTTTGAAGCCATGTCTTCTACACGTTCTCTAAGTCCAACGCATAAGGTTTATACAAAATGTTGTCTCAGGATTTTACAATGAAATACAGTAAACCTTCCATTTAAAGACACAAGTACAATATGGTCGTTACAACGAAATTGTCGATATACAGCCTGTTCTATTACATACAAATTAACCAACCGATTGAGGGCGATTGTTGCTTGATAATTTCGTTATACGGCGGGTCTATTGTATTTCAAGACCTCTGCTAATGTTTAAAAAAACTATATAGTTTCAAACGAGTCGTTAGAATTTTCGGCTTCCTTTCAAATTGAACCAACTGTGGTGCTGCAATGCTTGCCACTCCACTTTCCCACGGATGCTCATTGCTCAGCCGCTGTTGGTCATTAAAGTCGCAGACTCTCCTATTCTGAGCCCCATCATCAAATAGTTGAATGCAGGGTTCAGACTTCTGGAGACGTGGTGTGCAGTAAAAACAAATTATGTGCCCCTTTCGCCTACCGATCTCCAATGAAAGTGTTAAGTTGATAGGCCCAATGAGGGCCAAGCCGAAAAAATACAGATTACCTGAATTGACCAATGGACACGTGTCTTCACCCACCCAAGGGGCGGCCTTTGCGCCCCACAATACGATCTGCTGGGCTGTCCCGAGGACATTGACCAGAGATCGCTGAACACTTTCAGACTGAAGTTCGAGAAAAACTCGCTCGGATTTATTTTACAACCTAAAAGCTAAGCCTTAAAATTATAAGACCAGGTCATTTCCATCCGAAATAAAACTTAAAAACAATTCTGTATTTTTTTTCTTCTGAAATCTGCATTAAAACTACAGGTTTTTGAAACAAAAAGAACTCTTCAGGATAAAGGGTTTATCAAACCGTCTGCAAGTTTTCTCCAATTTTTAATTTTCCTGTTTAAAACCCTTTAGTGGAGTTTAAAAATTCAGCATTATACAAATTTAGTGAAGTTTTTGAAAACTTTTTTAGTGGGTTGACATACCTGATATACAAAAACAAGCAATATACAAGTATAAATATTCGAGAGCTATGTATACATTTTCTAACATATAAATTAAAATCTGTAGTTTTCCATATATACTTACAACGATGAATATATTCAAAATATATGTATCCTTAAATCCTATTTTATTTTTAGAAAATCGTAATCGTACTTTCAATAATGATATGCATGTATGCTGGCTTACAGAACCTAAGGCAGTAAGTATGTCTAATTATCAAATATAATTCTTACTAAAAGGAGTAACAAAATTTCTATGTCTTGAATATCAGTGTTTTTATAAATATCAAATAAAATATACACTTAAGAACTTTTTTTTAATGTTTTTTATTTAAATTATATAATTATTCATTTTACTGTAGTTGTTCATTGAAAAAATGTGTTAATGTTTTTTTTACAAAAGCCGTTGAAAATGCTGCCATCTATAGACAGACAGACTGACTATTAAACTTTCACCTCATCGGGGGGTACCTGATAATTTTCGCACGGGTATGTTATATTTCTAGTGTTACGGGTGTGTTATATTTCTAATACATGTATTCCTAATAGGTATTGGAAGCATCACGGGACTGCATTGAGAGAGCCGTACCTTCAGCCAACGGACATTTAGTGGAATTTCTGGAAGTGGCCTGCAAAGATAAGACTGCGTTTCTGAAAGTAATGTCTTGCAATTATATACATCTTATCACTCCTCTCATACCCTTATTAAAAAGTAAAGGGACCCTTTTAAAATAATAATAAAAATAATATATAAATTTTCGAGAATATGCCGTGAAAAATAACCGTTGCGAATTACTTTTATTTTTTGTTTTGCGTTAAACTAAATGTTATGCCAAATAATTATTGCCTTGCTTTTTGAGTCATTTTTAAATTTTCATTGTATTAAATTTGAATTTATTTATTAATTTCTTTCAATTAATTATTACTAGGTGGTTCCGCCCCTACTCGCAAACACTCGTCAACCCTCGGAGGATTGCTATGCAATCTTCGCAAACCAATTATCGCTTTGCTCACATTAATTCCATGTTTTCTGGCGTTTTAGTTGAATTCAGTCAGTTTGACAGTCATTTCACTGTAGTTCCAATTTTTAAAGGAAGATTGCGCCAAGGTGATAACTTTTCATTTTTTTTATCTAATCTAACCTTTAACTAATTAATTGCTTAATATTTTATAGTTTTGGCACATCTGCAGTTCACTCCCTTTCAAACGATACTTGAATAAAAAAAATTGGTTATGTCGTTTGGATAGGAGTGACTGTGACAATATTCGGTCTCGCCTATTAAATATATAGATTTTTATTAATAAATTATTATGTTCGGGTTAAATTTTAATATCGAGTATTTGATGTTTCTTAGTGTCTTTGAGTACAGATAGTAAACAAATGAGTTGTTTGAGAATTGGTGTGTTTATCTATGAACACAATCTGTTATGAAATATGACAACCACATTTGTTATACAAGATACTGGTGTAGATAGGATGCTAATATATTACTATAAATGTTATCAACACAGTAAAAATTTTATATTATTTTTCAGTATAATGAATGCAACACAGAGTACGAATCAAATGAAGAATACAAAAAACAGGTATAAACATTTATATTGTAAAAAATATAGATTATCATATTTTATCAAAATATGTCAGTTCTGAAAAATCAAATAAATTATTTTGTGAAAAAAACTTTTTTGTCCCATTTTATAACCAATCATATTTTCTTTTAGATGGAAGTGAGCTCAGAAACAGTGGTAAATATTCAAAAAATTAATTATTATTAAAAAAATTAAATAAATGTCAAAGAATAATGGAGTTTATAAGTAATTTCTTTTATAAAAAAAATAAGAAATTTTAATTTTGTTATATATGAGTAAAATTAGTATTTCTAAAAAAAAGAATTTAATTACTTGTTGATACTAGAAATGAGTTTCGAATAAATAGGACCAATCGAAAATTTCATAGAAAAAAAATTTAATTCAATTTAAAATAATTTCATTAATTAATTGAAAAGATTAATAGAATTCATTAATTAATACAATAACCAGAAAAGTTAAAATGTAACTAATGCAAGAGGATTGAGGGGATTCCCCGGTTTGTAGATTCAGAGAAGGTTTCGGTTGTTGTTTATGAGATTTAGGGTTAATAAAACGGCTGTAGTAAAGTCTTTAAAAAAATATGTAACCTCCTAATATTGGCAATATATTTTCTAATGATTGCCTCTTCCGAGATCTAATCCTGGATCCACCCCTGATCGTATATACGTCTGCCAAAAGCAGTCAAGTCACAGAATAAAAAAAAATCCCTTCTATACTCTCCTGAGTTCATGATTTAGTACATGAATAGTACTAGAAATTTCTTAACTGATTAATAGAATCTAGAAATTTCGTAATTTTATTCATAAGAATCGTTATCATTTGAGGGGTTTGCTATAAAAAAGAGGTAGCTCCAATTATTCAAGTTTGCAGAAAACCTTAAAAAACGTTTGAAAATTCAAAATTCCAAGTTGTGTGAAGATATTCTTTTTGATCAATCTTCTTAATTGTTCCTACATATTATGACAGTATTTTCACTAAAAAATATATCTTCCAAATGACGTGGCACATGTTGGATTGTTGGAGCTACCTCTTTCTTACAACCAAATAGATGCTCTGTCTACCTCTATGAAAAATATTTCAGAAAAAATACAATTTACTATAATATTATTTTATTTAAAAAAATACTTCAATTGAAATATAGCATATAACTTGGCTTTAAAAACAGAAAATTATATTTTTAATCATCACACTCCCCCTCTGTAACGTCCGGCTCATCTGCTACGTTGCCTAGTTGTAGTCCATCGTAGAACCACAAAACGTAAAAGAACCAAAAACTCTACTGTTTATAAGTGCTATATAACCTTCCTGTAAGCAAAGCACGTCTGTCGCTTGAGGAAAACATGGCGGTAGCTCCAGGAGCTACCTTTATATTGCAACAAACTAATGAGACAGACAGCTCCATTTCTTGAGTAACGCGAGAACTAATGATTGGAGCTACATATTTCTGGTACCAAACGAACAATTTTTTTTTACCACAAGGTAGTACATGTAACTCCAAATTCCTCTAGGTTGGAGCTACATCCTTTTTGCAGCAAACCCTTCAATTATTAAAGTTATAGTAAATTTATTATTTGTAGCTAAGTTAGATGATGAGGATTGCGTATTATTAACGAATTTTACCAAATTTATTATTTGTGATTTTATTTATGTCAAACATCCAGAGAATCTGGACTAACCGGTTTTCCTTGTACTCAGGCATGCTATGACAGAGTGCTGACGAAATACGGTTTGCCTACGTTATCAGGAGAAGCAACCACCGAATAACCATCATAAAGGAGTCAAGATCAAATTATCTTTTGTATTAATTTTCTTAAAGAACTACTCTTATCATGTAAAACAATGTATGTGAATTAAAAATTAAAACTTTTAACTTTTATTGTTGTTGTTTCTTATTATGAAAACTCAGAGGGGTAGATAAAGGAAGGGGCGGATTTGTTCTGTTTCTAAATAAATAACTTTTTTTTAACAAGTCGTTTAAATTTATAATAAGAAAATAACAACTATCACATATATTATTTCTGTAGCAAAGACACCCCTTAGACGCAACGGATCTTAATAAATTAGATATCAAAGGAAAGAGAATTCAATGTCCATAATGGCCAGTGACAAATCGTACTCTCATTTCATAAATATCAACGTTTTTATAATGCTTTTAAAATAATTCATTTAAGGTTGCTTTTTTTTAAAGAAACCGTTGATAATGCTGCCATTTATGAGCAGACCGCTAAACTGTTTAATGTTCATGAGATAATTATTGTACGGGCATGTTAGTAATCTATAAAACAGGACATTTTGAAATAACTTACGTTTGATTTTATTTTTTAATTCTAATTAAGGGAAGTTTGACACCCGAGCCATATTTTCCAATATAAACCTAGAGAAAAAGATTGTTTAATTAATTTCACATTAATCTCCTAATTGTGAAAAGATGCTTATTTACAATAAAAAAAATTATCATTAATTTACAATTACTTAGAGATTTAATACAAAAGAACCCACACTTATGGTAGTATAGTTTAAAATAATATACAATTTCTGCATTATTTACTTTAAAAGTTATAAAAGTCATATTCAGTGAAGTTTGAAAATTGCACCCCGTCAAATTTTGCGATTATAAAAAACTCTCAGATTCTATATCAATTGGGAAACCGTAAAAAAAGTGGCTTAAGTTATATTTGTTTAAAATGAGAATTTTCTTGTGTGTGTCATAATCCAACTTTACGAAATTTTTACTCTGTAAGTGTGCATTACTATTAAAAAGTTTAGGGTTGTTCAGAATTTTAAAAACTCGAAAAAACTCTGATGTTGTGCATTTTGAGAACATCTCTGACTAAAAGCAGAACTCCACAGTAAAACCAATCTGCAGAACTTGAATAGAGGACAAAATAAACAGAGTCTTGATGGACAGTTAAACCACAGAGCTTGGTAGTGCATATTAAGAAGAGTTTTAATGGAAAGTCAACAAAAGAACTCGGATATAGTGCACATCGAGAAGAGCTCTGAAGTAGATCCAACTCACATATCTGAGATGTAATACACATTATGAAGAGTTCTAACCGAAAGCTCAAAAAGGGAAATCGGATGTAGTGCACGTTGAAAAGAGCTCTGCAGAACAACCAACTTGGAGCTTGTATGTAGTGCATATTAAAAAGTGTTTTAATGGAAAGCTCACCAACGGCACTTCGATATAATGTACATTGAGAAGAACTTTGATGGAAAATCAACCCTCTAGAGCTTGAATGCTATGGATTATTAAAAAGCGTTTTCATGGGAAGTCTACTAAAAGAACTCGGATGTAGTGCATATTGAGATAAGCTCTGAAGTTAGGCCAACTCACACAGCTTAGATGTAGTGCATATTATGAAGAGCTTTAATAAAAAGCCCACCCAAGAAACTCGGATGCAGTGTACATTGAGAAGAGCTCTGAAGTAAAGCCAACTCGGAACTTGGATGTAGTGCATATTAAGAAGTATTTTAATGGAAAGCCAACGAACGTGAATGCAGTGCATATTAAGAAGAGGGTTGACAGAAAACCAACCCTCTAGAGCTTGGATGCTGGACCTATTAAGAAGAGTTTTTATAGGAAGTCCACCGAAAGAACTCGGATGTAGTGCAGATTGAGATGAGCTCTGAAGTAAAGCCAACTCACAGAGCTTAGATGTAGTGCATAATAAGAAGAGTTTTAATGGAAAGCCTACCAAAGAAACTCGGATGTAGTGCACATTGAGAAGAGATTTGACGAACTATATTAATATCAAATATTAACAGCAACAACAAAAAAAACTCGACCTTAATTTGGGCTTGTATATTTAGAAGTTAAAGAAACATTTTGAACTCTACTCTACAATATTGAATTTCTTTAGGGATACATTTTCTACAAAACTTATTACAATATCTTCAAGAATCAAAAATGCAAACTTTCATATGGTTCTTCTAAATAATATTGTATTCACGAATGTTTTAGATTCTTTAAAAATACACAGTGTGTTGTTATGAAACGAATTTTCTTTATTTTAGGAACACTAATAGTAAATAATGCAACACATACATTTACAGTCTTTTTAAATAATTGTTACATTAAACTTGTAAAAAACAATTTGAGTAAAATTGGTCTCAAATATCGTATTCGAAATATGGTATTCAATAATCCCATACGTAATATTTATAGAAATAACTCTCAGTTCCGGAAATAGAATACTTGGGATTATTGAATCAATTAAAACATAATCGAATATTTTTTAATGAAATTTATTCGACAAATATGCCTACATTTTATTTCATAATTGCCAGAATTTTTACATGATAATAGTCAGAAAATCGTAATCTTCACGTAAGTAAACTCATGATATACAAAATACATGCATTTAAACCACAAATGGTAATTAAATATTCCATAATTGTATAGACTTGCTGTAGTCGATTCGCGACGTGGCTGGTCACTTCCAGATTTTGCCAGACCATGCTGCTAGTGCTAAAATATTAAACCCTGATTAACAGCGAGAAACCAACCAAAGCTTAATTCAATGCATGAAGATATGCACGAAAATTATTGTACGGATAAAAGGTAAATTTACTATTCAATGATATTTTACAATTAAATTGTACCTTTAATTATTTAGAACGTTTGACAATCATGTTTTGTTTTAATGATTCTGCATGACTTCAATATCGTCATAAGTGGAAAATTGTGTATTGTAACTTCACATGTTAAAACATAATGAAGAAATGGAAAGTACTTTATAACATGTTATTCACATGTAATAACATAATGAAGAAATGGAAAGTACTTTATAACATGTTATTCGTATGTTATAACATAATGAAGAAATGGAAAGCACTTTATAACATGTTGATGTTATTCACATGTTATAACATAATGACGAAATGGAAAGTACTGAGAACATATTTTATAATTTAGATTTAGGCTGCGTAAGGCAGACAATATTAAACTTGACCAGTCAATCTGCATAGAGGTCAAATTCTGGGTTATGCTGAATGTAAGGCTGTATGTTTATTTTAAATAGTAACAAAATTGTTGAATTCTTAATAAATTTATGATTAAGTAATTAAAAATATATTTCAGATCTTAAAAGTTTTAGCTAAATAAATTAATCTTTACATCATTTTATAGTAAAACAGCTCTACAAATTAAATTTTTAGGTTTCATATTCTACATTAAAAAGTTAGGTATGATTATGTTAGATATAACTTCAAAAAACAATGCTATTTACGTAGAATCATAAGCGTAGGGAGGGAGGGGATCAGGGCGCTCAAGTCCCCTCACCCCACAGGTCTCATAAATTTTTACTAAAATCCTGAATAAGTTCTTAAAGCAAAAAATTATTATATATTTTATGAAAATTATGTTAACGTTAATTTTAAATTAGTTTATATATGTAACAAAAATTTCAAGAAATATATGCAATTAATTAGGAAATTAACAAATTAATACTAATTGACGATTTCTAATTAACAATTAATGCTTAATTAATGGCTAATTTAATTTTCTAATTAATTAGTTATATTAATTACTATTTAATGTATATTTTAAATTACTAATTAATGGCTAATTTAAATTTCTAATTAATGACTTATTTAAATTACTAATGAATTACTTTTTTAAATTACTAATTAATGGCTAATTTAAATTACTGATTAACATAACTGCTTATTAACAACTCTTTTTTATATCGTTAAATGTTCTGGATATAGAACTAGTTGAGACCCCTCCCGCATATTTTTTTAATTTCTACGTCCTTGCGTAGAATAACTGATTAAAAAAACCTGCTAGATTTTTTATCGCAATAAATACCACAAAATTTCCAAACATGGTTGGACTCTTGATCTATAAAAAAACTACATTCCTTGTTGGTATATTCTGTCTATTTTGGTATTTCACAAAATATTTCGTGGTTTAGTACATTCGAACATTCACAGAAATATGACGTCATCAGTGAATTCAATTTTTTTTTACTACCCTTTACGAAGGGGCATTATTCCAACAGCAATGCACATAAAACATTTCAATGCTCTGTCTGGTTCATTGTTTAATCTAGGTTGAATTCAGAGGAAGTGTTTTGTTGGATAAAATAAAATGCGAAGGTTAACAGAGAATAAAAGTCGTTGTGACTTTGTGCGACTGACAAGAGAAGGAAACAAGGCATTAAAGAAAGTCTATAAATGAATTGTAAAGTTGTGCGACTTGATGGTTGTCATGATTTGAATATTGCATGTACAAAATCAATCCAATTCTTTCAAACACCTGAAAAAATTCCGATATTTTGTTATTTCTTTTTAAACACTACATGCGTCATTTCGGTCGGAGTTTAAACAGCTTGTCCGCTATTTTAGAAACAAATGACATGATATTGAAATATTCAGCCACTATTTAATCTCACTCTCTAGATAAGTTTATTCCAATACATAATGAAAAAGTGCTTCGGTATGTTTTGCTTAAATTTTGAATATCGATGTGTATGCCTAAGTTTTTTTTTTTAAGTTAATTTTTAGAATGTTACTCAATTAATATTTTAATACTTTAAAAAATTATTCGATGTTTTAAAACTTGCATATGCTAATGAGTTATAGGATTTTTATATAGATTATCATTTTATATAATTATTTTTTTAGTATACTAGTTAAAATTTTAAATAACTCGGGAAGTGCACGACTTTGGAAATGCAATAAGAATAACTTTCTATGCAAAGCTTTGAATAACACTTATCAAGCTAAAAAATTTCCATTTGATATTTCCTGAAAAAAAGTTGAAATATTGAAAGTTAAAATTGTATTCTGTATAGAATTTTTTTTGTTTTATTGCATTATACTCTTGTACTTTTATGTATTATCTCAAAGATTAATCATTATAAATACTGCTTTCACATTACAACTTGCAATTCCCGACCTTTTAATTATTAATTGATTACATTCGTATTCATATAGAACTTTGGAATTCAACTTAATATGATATTGTAGAAAAGAGATCATTTGCGTCATAATCCGTTAGTGTTCAATGGGCAAACGGGAGTAAATTTAAGTATTCATACGAAAAAACGAAAGACGACTAGCTGGAGGTTATGCTAAATCTTTATTA
Source organism: Troglohyphantes excavatus (assembly GCA_963932185.1). Taxonomy (NCBI): domain Eukaryota; kingdom Metazoa; phylum Arthropoda; class Arachnida; order Araneae; family Linyphiidae; genus Troglohyphantes; species Troglohyphantes excavatus. The sequence goes on from OZ010667.1 coordinate 10,756,840, forward strand.
CGCACATCCAAAAACCAAACCGATAGTACATCTCTCTCGCGTAAGATCACAACAGAGCGGAACGCCAAAATCAAAACAAATACGTCACGCCTCACTGCGCCTCTTCTTCCCCGCAGACGATCGGAAAATAAATGACTTATACAAACCAAAACTATACGTCACAAAGGGGAGAAAGGTCAGTCGGCAACATTCCGCTCCGATAATCAAACGTTACAACCCAACAGTTAGAAAACACATTTCTCTTCAGTATTTAGATGAAACTTTTTCAACTACTTTTAAAACACAATTATTATTTTGTTTTAATGTTATTTTGATTGATTCACAAGTTACAATTTCATGTAGTAGCAGAACTATACTTGCAGCTCAAAACAAAATGAGCTGGTTGATTGCTTTCGCTGCGTGTTCCCTGGTGGTAGTTGCTGTAACTAAAGCTGATGATTTTCATGATAAGAAGTACGAGGAAATGGTAAAGAATGTTTGTGGTAAGTTTGTGATTTAAAGTCTTCAAAGCTTCTTACACTCTATTAACACATATTAACTGCAGTGTAATAGAACTTTGGAATTCAACTTAATATGATATTGTAGAAAAGAGATCATTTGCGTCATAATCCGTTAGAAAACACATTTCTCTTCAGTATTTAGATGAAACTTTTTCAACTACTTTTAAAACACAATTATTATTTTGTTTTAATGTTATTTTGATTGATTCACAAGTTACAATTTCATGTAGTAGCAGAACTATACTTGCAGCTCAAAACAAAATGAGCTGGTTGATTGCTTTCGCTGCGTGTTCCCTGGTGGTAGTTGCTGTAACTAAAGCTGATGATTTTCATGATAAGAAGTACGAGGAAATGGTAAAGAATGTTTGTGGTAAGTTTGTAATTTAAAGTCTTCAAAGCTTCTTACACTCTATTAACACATATTAACTGCAGTGTAATAAAAGTTTTGTTTTCTGATAGAATATATGTGTCTAATAAAATATACTATACAAACTAAATATAATGTAACGCACATTAAACTAGTAAAAGGTATAGAAATTAGGAGATAAAAGTTAAGCACCGTTGGCACCTATTATTCTTTTCTTCAGTGCCCCAAATTTTCTGTTATAGGCGCCATTTTCAAATACAAATTACTTAAGCAGAGATGCCAAACGTTAAGATATTTTTGTAATCGTTAAAAGCTTCTTTTGCATAAAATTAGAAGCATGTTTGCTCTTACTAACAAAATTACAGAAAAGTGTGAGTGCAATTATTAAAGATAAATGATAGACGTAAATAATGACGGCAGGGTTTAAAAATATGGTTGTCAAACTGAAATTTTTATATAAAAAGTTAAGCGTCATAAATGACGACTGGGTGAAAAATTACGCTCTTCAAATTAAAATTTTTATTTGCCAAATACGATTAACGACCACTATTTTCGAACCCTATTTAAAGGCGTTATTTCTATGTAAAAATAAAAAATTTCAACATTGTTATAAATCCACAACATGCTTTCGTTAGTAACCTTTAAATAGTTTTATTTTTTGCAGTGAAGTTTAGCCAGAGTAGGAAAATTTTAGTAAGTAGTATGAAAAATAGTATGAAGTAGATTAGTATGAAATAGTTTTAAAAATAATATGAATTATAAAAGTTAATGTTACACCATGGTAATGAAGTAAAATAAATAGTTAATTATTAATTTCTAAAATCTGTATTTCTTCTGCATAGATCTGGATATTAAAGGGACCACGATTTAAAAATATTTTATACATTAAAGTTTAATATTTTAATTTAGTTAAAATGAGAATTCAGTTTGATTATTATTAATTTATTTCATTAATAATATCAGTAACCTAATTAAACCTTATATATTACTAGTTTTGTGGTCCTGCGTTGCCAGATAAAAAAAATTGGGTACCTCGAACCCGTAACCTATTGTTTTGAAGTCCCGCGCGGCAAAAAAAGGCATGTTCTAGATCGTGGAAATATATTTTAGATGTTTCTCTATGCAGAAAAACAGTTTCTGTTTTCTCCTTTCTGTTTAACACAACAATATCCCCTCCCAGTGCACCATTTTATATGTGATGTATATATATTTTAAAAAAATGTCCTCAAATTTAAAATAACTATATACTAAATCAGGCACGTAGGTATAGATTTTTCATGGAGGTGGTTCAATGACTAAGTAACGTATTCTTACCCCCCCCCCCCCATTTTTTTTATAAACTGATTAATTTTTATTCAAATAAACAGGAATACGTTGGAATCGAAACAATTACATTTATCATTTATTTTTCATGAAATCATTACCAATATCAGTTATTAACTATTTTTAAAATTAGTAAATATCACTCCCTAATTATGAAATAAATTTAGAGAACAAATTTACATTTTTAGACTCCTTGTTTAAAATAATATATGGATCCCGTTTTAAAATCTTTTCCCTTCGTCGCCATAATTCAAATGTTATATAACGAAACACGATGACGTCATGTTACGATTATTTTGAGATAAAAATAACCTCAAAACATGTTTTTGAAGCCTTTTGAAAACTATTTTTCGGGATAGGACCCCAAAAAAATACCAGGTTTTTCTTCATGCAACTCAACTCAAGAAGTATTATACTAGAAATTGAAATTTTTCTAGTTTTTAAAGTATTTTTACAATAATTCGATTTTTAATTTGTTTTCTTGACTTTCAATGGGAGGGGTTTGAACCCCCTGAACCACTCCCTTACTTACGTGCCTGTACTAAATACTTGAGAACTCATATTTTCCTTTGTAGGACGTCGGGCATTCAACGAAGATATGCATGCATGTTGGCAGAAAGAATCCCAAATTGTAAGTGCATTTTTAAAGAATTGAACTTATAAAAATATTAAAGTAATTCTTTGCGATTAACTAAAATTAAATGCTTTTCTATTAACCAAAAATATTTGTTTTGATTCCTAATAAAAATAAAATCTTTAAAAAACTAAACCTAGCTTGTTAGAATTTAATTAAACGGTTTTCCATATTTTCCTTTTCAAATCATCATTATATTATCTTTTAATATATTATCTTCATTATTAGTATATCTTTTTCAAAAACATTATAGAAAAGTTTAAAAAAATTATAAACATATTTTTAACAAGATGCAATATAGATTTTTGTGTTGCTTTATATTTGACTGTCAAAATCTGGACATTATTGCTTGTGCTACAAGTTGAGTGAAATGTTTAATTGTTTTGTATTAACAAATGAGATACACCCCAAAATAGAAACAATTATAGAACATTTATCCAAAACTAAATGGGGAAAAAATAACTTTTTTTTTTCGCTACAAATATCTTCTTATCTTTTGTAACATAAATGTAATATTAATAGTTTCCAAAACGAGCGTTTTTTAAAAAATTCAGTTTTCTATTTAGAATTCATATATAAATCAGGTGTTCAGAGATTAATTCGAATTACATTAATATGTCATATATTGTTATAAAAAATAAGATTTCGAAAGTGAAGTTTTCTCGTATTTTCTGTAATAAACTGTTTTTTATTGAAAAAGGAGACTATCCTGTTATGTAAAAATGCCCTTAAAATTACAGGGTGTCCACAGGGAAAGCATTTTGAATTTCCCTGATAATTCCCTGATATTTCCCTGCAAGCCGTACTTTTTTTTACGGCAATATTTAAAAAATGTATTATTATTCCTTATTATTATGCAAGATATGCTTTGACATTATCTTGTTATTTCGCAAAAATATATTTATTTTTAATATATAAGTTTACTAACTATTTCGCTTGATTTTTTAACTCCCAAAAAAGTGCAACCAAAGTTTAACATCCAAAAATCAATAATCAATGCATAAAAATTTATTGTACCCCAAATTCAAAATTCCAGAGCATTTACCAAATATCAATAATTCAAAATGCTACTTAAAAATCATAAAAGTACAAGTAAGTGCAATATATCTCTTAGATTATTAGTGATTGTACTTTAAGATCAAAGACTAAAGCAACCTCAATATTAAAAAAAAAATCCAATATGCTCAAAAAGTAAAAACCCAATGCATCACTATCCCTAAAAATAAAACTAATTTATTACATCCAGTCCAGTATCATAAGATAAAGTTTAAAACAAAGTTAAGATAAGACAAAGTTTAAAAAGTAAATATTTTTGGTATATGCCTCAATTTAGACTTAAGTACAATATAAGTAAAAGTAATTATATAAAATCATGTTATCAAAATCTAATACACTCAAATAGTAGAAACCCAATGAATCCCTATCCCTAATAATAAAACTAATTCATTAAATCTAATCCAGTATCTTAAGATATACAGCTTAGTACACAAAATATATTTCCTAAGATTAAAAATTCACCCAAAAAATAATAGAGGCAACAACAGTTTCGTCAAGTTTAACAGAAAAAAAAATCATTTTAGGGATGTTCAAAAGAAATTTCAATTTCACTAGGAACTTAGCAACTTTTAAACATTCGAAAGATCTATTTTTAAAATAAATTGAGTGGGCGGGCAAACACCTAGTTATAGATAGCCAATTGGTTAGTCAAATTTTAGAAACATCAGCATTTTAGTGAGGTTTCTACGACCTTGAAAGAGAAAATTTTCACTTTTACACACTTTTAAAAGTCCCATACGCAATGTCCCTCTTTTTGATTGCATTTAAAAAGTATTTGAATATTTGCAACCAATCAACGATGTTTCACAACCAGAAATCAAGCTAAAAATATATTTTTTTGGCCAATTCCCTGATTTTTTTTTAAAAAAATCCCAAATTCCCTGATATTTCCAGAATGGTCACATTCCCTGATATTTCCCGGTTTGTGGACAACCTGATCTAATTTGGGAAAGTTCACTGAATCAGAAAAATAAGAAATATTATTAAAAATAATTAAAATAGCATGTTTTTTTGTATGGTACTTATATTACTAACATGTCATTTGTACTTATTTTACAAACAGTACTTATTTTCTTAACAGGTCATTTGTACTTATTTTACAAACAGTACTTATTTTCTTAACAGGTCATAGATGCCACAAATGACTGCTTTAACAAGGCCATTTCATCATTTGAAGGAACTCTAGCGGATTTTATTGAAGTGGCCTGCAGCGATAAGGAAGTTTATTTAAAAGTAATTCATAGTTATTTTTAGCTACTTTAAAATCACAAATATTTTTTATAATTTAGAAAAAATATACATGAAAAGTTCTGATATCTTCATGAAAATACACTTTTAAACATTAACAGAAATTTTTGTATGAACTGTAAAATTCTTTTATCAAAATGTAATATAATAAACTGTCACTGAATCTAAGCACTCCCACAATGTAATTTAAACAACTTATTTTCAGTTTTATGAATGCTATTCGGAGTTCGAGTCAAATGAGGAACTTTGGAAACAGGTATAACCACTAAAAAATTATTCAACTGCACACTGATTTTTCCTTGTCTTTTCTTAATTTTTATTCACACTTTTTTTTTCTAGGTTGAAGAATCCCCAAAAACAATTGTAAGTACTAAAATAATGAGTATTTTAAATTATATAGTTTTCTAAATATTCATTAGTATAATTTTATTGGTTACTTTTTCACTAAGACATAGTGAGTGTCATAAGAAATAGTAACCATAAAAAAAAAAAATTGATCAATTCCAGTACACTACCCAAAAAATTGTACTGACAATGTCAATGCTCTTTTTGCTTCAAAAATGAATGACAATGAATATATTATGTACTTTAACAGAAATTAAGATATTTTAAATTGATTATTGTTTAAGCCTTTATACATTGTTCCAAGACACAGATATTCAATAGATTTTTTTAATATCTGAATACTCAAACACAACGAAGAGTACTAAGGAACTTTTATTGAATTTATGTCCATGCTTTAAAAAAAAAATCTAAATAGAAGCAATAAAAAATTTGGTAAAAAAAAATGCTAATTTTTTTTATTAATGGTTTTGTAATTGCAAAATTCCTTTCCTTTAATAGCAATTAAAAGAATGGTGTTTTAGTAACCCTTTAATCGTTAATAAATCCTCAAATAAAGTAAAGAATTTTTTTATAATTTGAACAGAGAAAAAATTCTGTAACTTTAAAATTACATCAATTAGAATTTTTTAACATTTAGAAAATTTTCCTCTACCTTTCCAAAAAGTGTATATTAAACAATTTTTAATGTCCCTATATAGGAATGCTATAATACAGTTAGAAAGAAACATGGTTTACCATTACTTACAGAAGAGCAAGTTGAAACTTCATAAAGGAATTACAGAAGCCTTGACTGTAATTATATAAATTAATAAAATAAATGTTAAAGTTTGTTGATGTACTTTTAATGAGACTGGAGCAAAAGGTGGATTAAATTAGGCAATGGTAGACCTACACATTCTTATATATGAATTAATTTACAGATGGAATTCTGTTTTAATGCTCGCTCAGGAAATTTCAAACAAAGAAACTTCCATAGAAATAAATTTATAAATTACTAGTTTATCGAGTACTTTTTTTTTTAAATATTCAGTTTGATTTTGGCAATTTAAAAGTCAATGAGAATAAGAGAAGTATTGCTGTTCAAATGTGGAGACATCCAATAATCATAAAAACAATTTTTAAATCCCATAATTTTCCGTTATGATTACAATACTGTAATTTCATTGTTTCTGTAACCTAATCTTGGATACTAAGTCATTTTGAATACTACAATGTGAATTCTAAGTCCTCATTTTTTAAACAGTTACTTTTATAAAATAACATGGAATGCGAGTCCAGTATATAAATTTTTTGAATTAAAACCAACCTGTTTCGAATCTTAATGGATCAGTGCATTATCAAAAACTTTTTCTTTAGTTTTCAAGCTAGCTAACACACTGACATTTTTATCATGTATTTATAATACTCACTCAACATGGGACAAAAAATTTGGTTTGAAAATAATAAAAACTTTTTAATTTAGTTAAAAAAAAACTTAAATTTAATATTTTTAAATGTTCAATGTACATTTTTCATTTTAGAATATTTTTTATTATAACATTTTTGATACCGTTTTACATACCTAACTAAAGTTTTGCATGTGTAAAACACTTTAAAAATTATTTCTTTAAAAAAAATTTAACTTATTTAGATTTCCATTAAAAAATTTGGAAAAATACAGGTATTTCCAGATAATTTTTATAATATGAAAAATATTATTCAATTTCATATAAGAAACGTGCAAAAATCGTATTTATATGTAGAACATATAAAAAAATGTTTCAAGATTCTAACCAAAAAACTAATGTGCATGGAATATTTCGAAATATTACTTGCATTCATCAGGATAAGAAAAATGCATTTTTTTAGATGTATTAATTAAAACTTTTGTAAAAGTATGGGTTACATATACATTAGATGGTACATTTGTTTAGTTATGCTTATAAATATAAACAAGTGTTATTTATAGCAAAAATAAAATAATCATAATTTTGATGGATTTGTTATTTTGAAAGTCCTCAGTATCCTTAAATAATTCAAATAAACTTCTTCATGGTGGCAACAACATTCTGGTAAAAAAGTACCCTGATATTTCCCTGATTTTCATGGTGTCACAAAAATTTCTCTGATTTTACAATTACATTAAAAAAAGTCGCAATGCATGCTTTGTATAGAAACAAAGTATCCATGCTACAATGATCCAATAAATCTATTGCATTATAAACGAAAAATTATTAGGAAGACTTATTGATAGTTAAAATAATAATTTATAGATACATCACAAATTATACAATTGCGACAGGCATAATAGTAATTAAACGCGTTCTCTGAAAGCAGATAATGCAAAAAAAGCAAGTTTTTTCAAATTATTTCTTTTGTAGATAATTTTAATAGTTTTATACGCTTCATATTTCCTATTCCGATCTTCAATAAATCACATATTCATTAGCCCCTAACATGTTGTTTACAATTCAAAGTTTAATGCAATTTGCTTTTGCTTCTCCAACCAGCAGTGGTTCACGTTTTTACAAAAATAAAACTAAAAATATAAAAACGCGCACAACCAAGCTTTTTTTTATATTTCAGAACCAAAATGAAATATTGACAACTAAATTACCCAGAAAAGAGGACATAATAGACGATAATTGCCGTTTTAATGATCCAAATCAGAAAATTTCCCAGATTTTTTGTGACATTTTGAAAATTTCCCCGACTTTTTCAGAATTAAAAATGTCCATGATAATTCCCTGATTTCCTGGGTTATGTTGCCACCCTGTTCTTGAATATTTAAATCCACATAATCAGGGGGTGGGGGGAGGGGAGATTAAACCATTTTAGCTATCAAAGTGCTATATATATTTACTTCATTTGTATGATGTTAAAGAGAATTATTGAACACATTTAAATAACACAGAAACTAAATATATTATTTCAGACCACTCAGACTTTATTAATGACTATTTTAGTTGCATTTTTCATTTGTAGCATACTAATACACAAAATCATTCAGTCAAAACATAGGACTACCATATGACAAAAATAGTAAAACACACAAGAAACATAAATGGAAACACTATCACTTCAAATACTTTTTTAAAAGTATGAATCTCTAAAATGTAATAAATAGAGAATGATCTGCACTAGGATTACTCGTTAGGAAACGGTTTTAAAAATTTAACGTTCTACCAATTACGAAAAAAGCAACAGCCGTGCTTAGCTTTAGAAACTTTGATGATTTTTTTAAAAAAATACAAATCATACGCATTTTCAAAAGTTAAAAAAGTTTACTTCGATACAACTGTAAAAGAAAATAGAAATATAAAAATTTTAGCTGTGTATTTGAAGTGGGCTGAGAATTTAAACAAAGTGTGAGAAAAGATTTATGATAAATGCATTAATGATATAAAATACTTAATACAGGGGGGAATGAACTTTTTTAAGTTTATATGTTATTTTTGATTAATTTCATAAAAAAAAGATATTTTTCGCTTTAAGCACCTAAAACAATTTCTATATTTTTTTTATCCTACTGATTTGTGTGCACATGAAATGCAATTGAAAATATGACATCCGAAGCGTCTAATTCGACTGAAAGATACTTTAAATGCAAGCCTTTAACATTTATTAATACTGTGCTCAAGCCTCCAGATCTAAGCCAAGACCCAGCTTGTGCCCACCTTGATTGAAGCTTCGGCCATCAATCATAGCTGACAAAGTCAATTTGATACCTATAAAAATGAAATGAGTCATTTTAGTAAAATGCAACAAAAGGAATTTTAACATATACCAAATTCAGAATTCGTAACGTTAACATATACCAAATTCTAAATTATTTCAGATTTAGTAGCAAATTCTATGCACTTGAGGAACTTGTTTAATATTTGTGGTTTTTTTGTTTATAGAAGTTATATCCCATTCCCATTCTTTTTAAAAAAAGTATTCTTTAGAGTGTTCTGTTTATGTTATATTATTATAAAAAATCAAAGTTGTGTAAGAAAGAGAAAATTAATCTTAATACACCAAACAAATATTTAGTGGTTTATGTCTTGTCCAATGTTATACAGTGGTCGAGAAGAATTTTAAGCGTAAGACATTTTTATATCACCTAGGTGTTTCTAGATCAGTTTGATACACATTTTCCAACAATAAAAAGTTTCTAAGTACTTTAAAAACCAATTTACAAAGATCTTATTTTTTAATGAGAAAAGTTGTATGCATTTGTAATGAAAACTTACAAACTAAAGTTGTAAATAGGTCCCTTAAAAAAAAAATATATATATATATATATATATATATATATATATATATATATATATATATATATATATATATATATATATATATATATATATATATATATATATATATATATATATATATATATATATATATATATATATATATATATATATATATATATATATATATATATATATATATATATATATATATATATATATATATATATATATATATATATATATATATATATATATATATATATATATATATATATATATATATATATATATATATATATATATATATATATAATATATATATATATATAGTCTACTTGGATACAAGTAGGACTATATATATATATATATATATATATATATATATATATATATATATATATATACTATATATATATATATATAATATATCCTACTATATATATATAACTAATAACTATACTATATAATATATATATATATATCATATATATACTATATATATATATATATTATACTTTACAACGGTCCTTATGAACATGAAACGAAAATAAAGTTCATAAGGATCCTACAACCGCTGTAGGTTCCAAAAATAATTTCTATTAAAGTTTGTGAGAGAACTTTCTCAAGAATATGTTGTTCTCTTTCATTTTGACAAAGGGAAAAAAAATAGCATATCTTTATTATGGTGACTTAAAGCCAGGGAGGAGTGTGGGGGAATGGAAAAGCCTTCTTCCCCGACAGAAAATGAAGCACTGCCAACCGGTTTTCAAAGTTCTGCGCATAACAAACACGGCACATTGTGCAGGGATGGGAAGTGCTACAGACCAGTTGAGCAGCAAAATTTAAGTTTTGGAGCAAAAACACGACAAATTGTAGCAGAAAACTGAAGATTTGTAGCAAGAATGCTATAAAACATAGCAGTGAACGAGACTATTTAAAGGCAGTTAAAAACATTTAACCAAAAAGAGTTTTCAATTAAAAATTAACCAATTTATACAATATATACTTAACTTTTAATGTTGAATATTTTAGTAAAATGTGGTTTATACAATAAACCATTACACCAACAAAAATACTACAATTCTGCATATCTTTGCATGAAAAAGTCAATTAAGAATGTTATCACTGTGTAAGGGATATAAAATTCCTTAACATAAACTAGATTTATTAAATAGTAATAAATTTATAGAAAACCTACCTTGCTACATTTTAAGCATGTTAATTTAAATTATTAAAAATTACACATAAGTTATTATCTTAAATATTAGTTTAATAAGAAATTTGAAAACTTTCAAAAAGCTAAATAAAAGCCATGTTTTTTTTAAATAGGAGGGTTGTTAGAAAGGAAAGTTTCAAATAAAAATCTGATAAAAAAAAAAAAAAAAAAAAAAAACGAGATTTAAAAAAAAAATTATTACTGAAAATTACAAGTCCTTAATTTTAATTTTGTGAATTAAATTATATTTTCGAAAAATGTAATGTAATTTTGTTAAGTAGTGCAAAACAAATCATGATAAAACAGGAAGCAGTGAAATATAATGAATTTATATATCGGATGCAAAAGGATTGAAAATCTTCCAACGAAGATCGCAGCAGATCGTGTTTAGTGAATTTCTACAAGTTCAAGATTTCCATTAATGAAAATATGAAAACAAAAGAGCGTCAAATGAAAGTTGCATTCGGCAGATGCGACGTAATTATAGATATAATCATCTCATCTCAACTTCAGAGTTTTATCATCCCCGTTTGAAGAAGATAGCAAATATTTCTACATATTCAAGATACTAAATTTTTGTGAAATAATCTGTTTTTTTAGATTGAGCATCGATTCTTCATAAAACAACAAACGATCCGATATTCCAATGATGAAATGTATTATAATGAAATGCCCTTGTCTAAAAGTTGTACATCAGGAATCAAGTCCTTTTTTACTGACACGAAATTATTCCATTCACGCTTTTCTCTGCTTGACGTATTGCATGCTTATACCAGGGCTGCCACCGAGTTGTACCTTTGAAAATAGTAGCTTTAGTATCCTTAGACATAAAAAATAGTCGCCTAAATAGTCTCCTCAATTATGCATATATTTAGCAAAGATTACTAAAAGTAGTAAATTGCGACAAATGCATTTTACTAAATGCAAGTCATATTACAAATTGATATTATTTTTATTTTTCTGTTTTTAGACAATTCTAAATATGTACTTTAAAGTCATTTTCTTAAATAGATTGCATAAATTTAAAAATGTATATATTCACTAGATATGAACAAACTTCATTTTTAAACCGCACAACAATAGTACTGTTTTGCAAAAGTGCATTTTTGCACCAATATATGCTTTTTTTTTAAATTAACATATATAAAAATACCCAAAGAACATATGCCTACTTTTAAAGAAACATAATAGAATATGACTGAAGGCAATGGTTACAAAAATACCGCATTCACAAAAATTGCCAGATTTTTTTTGCTGAGCTTGGAAGTAATAAATATCCGTTTATAACAAATAGCTTTCTAAAACAAACAGTAGTTTAATAAAAAGTGGAAAATAAAGACAATTTTCGCAAATTTTGAGAAAAAAAACGAAAAAACTTCAAAATTGAAACAAATCACTTCTATAATTGCAGTCTTTTAACCAAATTTAGTAGTAATGATAAGTTGTTTATATCCCGAAACTTGCTAATTGCATAATTAAAAATAGTAGTAAAATTCTCAACCAAAAAAAAATACACCCAAAAATTTTGTCTATGTAATCAATCACAAAGCTAAAAATACAAATATTTCCTTAAACTCTGAATAATTTATTAAGTTTTATAAAGTTATCTTCTAAATTCCATCAAAGTTTACACAAATAGTTCTGGGAACAGTTGAGGGTTGCATCAAATGCTTCTATTTATGAAACTTTTTGTTGAACCAATGCATAATTTGATTTCTATGCTAACTTTAATACATAGGCCCCACAACAATAAAAAACATATATGTTGATATTAATGACTTCAAGCAACATTCATGCCAAATTTGAAGAAAATCAAACAACACATTTGGACATAAATGAGTAACAAGCAAATTTACAAACAGACGAAATGCTGAGGGGTCAAGTTAAAACAGGGACCTAAAATTCTCAAAAGCAAAGACATTTCAACTCTAAAATGCCCGTTATAAAGTTCTTTCAAGGTATAACTAATTTTACCAGCTAACTTATGCAAAATTCCTAGAAATTTCCATTTTTAAAAATCAAGGAAATTGCGACGCTATTTTTTTTTTTTTTTTAAGTGGGTGGGTTATGAGAAAGGAAAATTTAAAATGAAAATAATTAATATAATAAAAATATATAAACGACTAAACAAAATATAATTCAATTGTAATTTGAATACCAACCAAACCAAACGAAAAAAAAGAAAACGAAAAGAAATTATATATAAAAAAAAAAATTACTGAAAATGACAAGTCCTAAATTTCAACTTCGTGAATTAAACTATATTTTCGAAAAACGGCATGCAATTTTGTTAAGTAGTGCAAAACAAATCATGATAAAACAGTAAGTAATGAAATATATGAATTTATATATCAGATGCAAAAGGATTGAATGCCTTGAAACGGAGATCTCAGCAGATCGCGTTTAGCGAATTTCTACAATTTCAAGGTTTCCATGCATTAAAAAAAAAAAAAATCAAAAGAGCGCCAATTGAAAGTTGCATTCGGTAGATGTGCCGAAATTTAATCATCTCAACTTCCGAGAGATATCGTTCCCGTTTGACTAAGATCGCAAATATTTTTTCTAGATGTGCAAGATATTAAATTTTTGTGAAATCATCCGAGTTTTTTTAGATTGAACATCGATTTTTCATAAAACAACAAACGAACTGAAGCAGGCCGCGTTTAATAAATATCTACAATTTCAGAGTTTTCATGAGCAAAATTTTTTTTTAAAACAGCGTCATTATGCAAGGAAAGACATTGAACCATCAACTTTCGACATAAATGTGGTTTTGTAGCAAGTTGGCGCAGGATGACACTTTTGGCGCAGGATTCCATCCGATATTTTTTACAACAATTTTGAGTACAATGATTTGGCCCATAACGATATTTTTGTTTAAAATTGCGATGCATTGACACCGGGAAAAGTAATCGCCGCGATACAGCTCGAAAATCCACTCCTCCACAGCTGTTTTATGCAATTATTTTAACTAACATACATATAGGCTACACATTTAATTGAAAATTTTAATTGAAATTTTTCGGAATATACGCGAGTATATTTGGTCCGATACATTTATTAAATTGATGGTAATAAAAAAAGGAAAACCGCGGAACGTCCGAAGATTTTCATTCCTGAGGTGTATCTCATGTTCTTTGCTTCGCGCAGTGAATTCTAGAAGTAACACACGCAACCTAAACACAAATTGCTCTAAAAGGTAATGAAAGCGATGTCTATTGGCGATAATCATGCTTGGCAAGTATTATTTACTTGCAAACACCTCCTACAGCGTTTAATGGTGTTGATTCTTCGACTGTTTGTCCTTTAGAATCGCCAAATAGCAGTACATTAGCGTCGTATGCAACAGCCAATCAATTACGTGACGCATCAAAATCAGTTAAACGATGCGTGATTCTGGAAATATTAGTTGGAAAATCTATAATGTTAAAAAAGTTACAAAAAAATAGTCGCCAAAAGCTGAAAAAAGTAGAGGGTTTTGATGAAAATAGTCGCTTTTGGTACTATTTTAATAAAAATAGTCGCCATAGTCACCGAATCTTAAAAATAGTCGCTTTAGTCGCCCATTTAGTCGCCTGTGGCAGCCCTGTTATACTCCATTCGTACCTTACATGTCTACAAATACTATTTAAACTTTAGAAAATGTGCTTAAATTTTCTCCCATTTCCTCTTGAGGTTGCCTTAACTTCGTTTATGATCAGACAACGTTCACCAAGACTTGGTGTATGATGGCGCACGTGTTTAACAAGGATTTAAAACAAAATTGGCGCAGAATCGCACATAAATGTGGTTTTGTAGCAAGTTGGCGCAGGATACCACTTTTAGCGTTCCATCCCTGCATTGTGGGACGGTATTAACATGGCTTCCAATGAGAGTGAGCCGTCTGTAAGAGTCAACTAGTCAGACTAGTTTCTCCTTGTTTCGGAATCGCTTTTAGTCAACTTTAAACTGTCTGCCACCATTTATCAGTATCCCATGATGCATTGCACCGATTGCCTCTTTTGAGCGTTACTATGCATGTACTTTAGCATATCCTTTCCCGCCATTATCTTTGCTTAAAGACGACACTTGAGTGCAAAGGGCTAATAAAATATGTTGGTCCTTTACTTTTAATGGTCTGAAAGTGATGTCATACTTTTAAATGCTGTTAGATAAAGAACAAACTAACTACAGATAAGCAGTTTTTATCTTCAAGAACATGCACATATTAAAGACATTTTATCTTCAAGAACATTTTATATTTGAAGAATAGGTCGTTATTATAGTGACTGAGAATCATATCACTATATAAAAAACATTTCAATACATAAAAATTTTAATGTATAGTTAGGTACAAACTTTAAAGGCGTTTATGGTACCCTTGGAAACATGGTATACTTCAATTTTAAAATGATTGGATATACTCTTCTCAACATATCGCCCTCAATGCTAGTGACTGAATGTGTGATCCTTCTTTGTGATTCTTTTACACCACTTGGCACAAAACAACAATTTTTTTTTATATAACCCAATAAAAAAAATCACATAGAGTTAAGTTGGGGCCATGGAAGAAGAAAATGGTAATCTTGTAAAGCATGTCCAATCCAACGGCAAAGTAACTCAGTATATAGGTATTAAAAAGGGTGTTTGTTTTTGTTGTATTACTCATAGTTTTTTATTAAATATACTATTTCCTAACCCTGGGGGGAATTATGAAACATCTGGTATATACAAATTATTTGTTGCTATATTAAATTAGTTGTATTATAATTGAAACAGGTACTTATAAATTTCTTACCATCTCTTAGTCTGTGAGTAATTCCCAATCCAATTTGGCTTGAATTATTGATCTTGGCCTAAAAATAACAATAAATATATTTTAAAATTAAATCTATAAAATATACAAACATTGCATGATACAATTTTTCTTTTAAAACAAGAACTATATTTGTAAAAAATGCCGAAAAAAATAAAATAAATTTTCTTGAGTAAATCAAACATTTGCCTGTATTCTTGTCTTTAACGTTCATTTGACTTTCTTTAGAGAAATACAAAAGTTTGTTGTAATACTGAAACAGCATTGTATCAAAGGTGAAACTGTAACCATATAACATTGGTGTACTTAGAAAATTTATTAAGGATTCCTAACATCAAATTTAAATTTAACTGCTATTTAGTACGATAATTGACAACCTCAATATAAACAAGTATTTAAAAGGCATTCTTTAATTGTGAAAAATAAAGTGTAATACTAGTAGATAATTGAAGTTATTTAAATGCTTATTGGCAACATCTAATTCATCTCAATTAGGGTAGGCCAAATAAAGCTTGATATCTCCCTCTCTTTAAATGGGTTTATCCTACTAATTTGTTTCTTTTATGTTACGCTGCTGCCAGACACATGGTTGTGTTTACAGTTAAAGAAATATGATAAAAGTCACAGTAACAGTTTAGAGTATATTTGATAAAACGTTTTATATAAACACTTGCATGTGAATTATTTGTTAATTACAACCATTTCATTTGTGTTCAGTTTGCCCCTTTGATGAGAACCTCACTGTAAGACAATGGTCCAAATTTTCAATTTAGTTAGATATTTTTTTTCAACAATGGAACAAAATAAGAGGGCAAGACTCAACATTTATTTTTACATTTGACATATTTTAGACTACACTTTGAATGCATAACTAGATTATTTGTGGAGAAATACATAACTTCCAACAATTCAAGGATTAGATCAGTAAGAAAAAAATCTCAATTTATTTGAATATTTTATTCTGTGTAACATAACAAAACCCAGAAGTTTAATTTCTGTAAAATATGAATGTATATTTTTTAACTTGAACTAAACAGTAACGGGCAAATTTAATTAATTGTAACATTTTAAATTTTACATCCAAATTTCCTTATAAAATCATATTTCAAATACATATACACAAATGATGTTAACATTCAAAACAACTTAAAAAACCTTTTCAATAAAAATACCATGAAATAAAATAATTCAACACATTTTTTATAAGGTGATGAAAGTAGCAAATTTTTGTTTTTAAAAAAATAACAATTTTATATTACAGCCATACAAAATGTACACTGGACTGTACAATTTGTACAAATTGACAGGTAAAAGATTGCGTAAAAGGGATTTTCACACCCATATTAAAACAGAAAAAAAAGTTAACACTTAATCTAACCCGATTACTTAGAAAATCTTAATAAATTCCCAATGTATACAAAGTTAGCCAGGAGATATTTTTATAAGAAAGTTTTCAATTGTTAGAGTAGGCTTAATTCTAAAGTAAAAGATCATAACGTAAATATAACAAATAAGTTTATTAAAAGACAACTATACCCTTAAGGATGTATCCTTATCCATACTATAGACACAGCCCAATCCGAAGGTAGTTGCATTGTTTCCTGAAGCCCATGCCAGCTGCACTCCCGTCTCCAGATTGGGATTGACCTTTTGATAGATAGCAGCTCCAAACTCTTGGCCATCATTTCTAAAAACAAAACAAAAACTTAATTAAAATATCTGATTGTAAGATTGCCTTCACTGTTTGTGCAAATTTTCCAAAAATAAGGAGTTTTTTATAACCTTAAAAGCAATTTACAAGAACCTTATGCAAACTTGTATGCATTTCTAACAAGTTAACTCTTCAGTCGTAAATAGGCTAAGTACTAAAAAATATTAAAATAATTTAAATAAAAGTTAAAATAGGTACAATCAGTTAAAAGCAATTGGTTGCAAAGAAGTCACGGATTTTCTACATCTGATGCATGAGTACATCTGATTATCCAGTACATTAACATTTTAAAAAATGTAATAGAGGTTAAGCAAATTTTTTTTTAAATAATACTAGTTGTTCGAACGCTTTGGTTTGGTTAATTAACGTCACACTAGAGCTGCACAGTGGGGTATTGGCGACGGTTCGAACGCTTTGACTGCCTAACACACATCGTTTGCGTGGTATTGGTTATTGCGCAGAGGCAGGCCATGCACCTGGTGTGTGTTACATTCTTTGATTAAACCTTAAAGACAAGCGTAGACTTGACTGGCAATCAATTTATTTTGTGCCAGTCAATGTATTACGGACTTTCCAAGAGCATTCAGTAACCTGAAAGTTTCTAAGAACCCTTTGGACAGAAGTAAGACTTTTTTAAGTACTTTATATAAGGGCTCTTATGGACATGAGAAACAAAAGTAAGGAGTTTCTAAGACTTCTAAAGACCATACGAGCCCTGGTTTTATATGGTATAGCACTGTTTAAAAAGTTTCACCTATAAGCAAATAGTTACATTAATGATTATTATATGATCTATGAATGTATGTAAATAACAAGGATAACAAAAAAATCATAACTTAAGTTTAGTTAATAAAGACGTAAATATTGAAATATATAATTTAAATGGTCCCTCGATGAAGCAATTTATTTAAATCTAAACAATTTCATTACAGTGCTACCTCAAAGAGTTAAAGACAAATAAAAAAAAGTAAATATTTTTGGTAAATGACTCAATTTAGACCTAAGTATAATATAAGTAAAAGTAGTTATACAAAATCATGTTAAAATTGTATAATGCAATTTTTTTTAATGTTCTGTTTAAAAAAAAAAGACATTTGTGTTAGAGCTTTATAAAAAAAGTAACCATAAGAACAAACTAAACATAGTTTGGCTAGTTATTTGATTATATAAACAAAACAATTAAAAAGCAGTTGAAAAAACCACTAAATTTTTTTATCATAAATATATAAATTAAACTAAGTTTTTTTTTTGTAGAAGATTTGTTACTAGATTAAAGAATTAAAAAAAATTGTACTCTTTACAAGAACAGTGTTTTACAATCTGCAATAAAAAAAATCTATAAACTTTCTGTTGTTTCCAATGATTAAAGAAAAAATATAAAGAGCAAGATAACCGAGTTTCAAAATCTGATCAGTATTATAAACTATACTTACACATTTGTATGCAAAACAAAGTCATTTGTTTCATAGCCAACACCAAAGTTGCACCTCGCCAGTTTACTTTTTCCTGTATCAAAAGAGGCGTTTGCTCCAAATAACCAACCTCGTAAACTAACAAGAAAAATATTCCAATTTAAAATCTGAATCTTGCAGATTGTTCAACATTATAATATTAAAAGACAAATGGTTAAAACATTATTGAAAATATGAGAACAATTTGTAAAATTAGAATACAATTCCTAAAATTTTCAATTAACTCATTCACCAAAGTAAATTGCTCATTCATAAAAATAAACAAGGAAAATATGGAATTAAACAAAAGCGATATTTTCCTGTTGAAAATTCATTAACAAGATTATTGCATGAAATTTTTTTTAATTCGCTAACTGTCTTTAAATTGTCATTTAAAGTTAAGAGCTACATTTTTTGGCACAGGTATTCCTAATTGAAAACTAAAAACAACAGATGTTTTCCCACAAAAATATTAAGCATGCTAGAACAAAGTACCTGTCAGTTCCAATCTAGTACAGTAACAAGTCATGAATTTTTAAAAAGTGTTTAAATTTTAGAGAATGGTTACATGAACATGGCAATCCTAAGCTGTCACCCTATTCTATAAATTTCAGTAAATAAAAACAATAGACACACAGAGATTTAACATGTATCGTTTTGCTGAACACAAAGAATCTTTCTTAAACAAACAATCTGCTAATTCCATATTTGTTATTTTCCCAATTAGGGAATCTGCTGTCCACAAGAAACAATGTTACAGAGTTATAGGTGTAATTTCTTTATGAAAAAGTACAAAAGAACATTGAACGCCAATAGAATCATTTCTATGAACTAAATTTTATTTATTATAGGGCACAAGAACTGCTGACTAATGGTTAATTATACATCTCAAAGAATAATCTATTTTGAATATTAGTTAAAAATTTGCAGGGATTTTCCAACAATTACTCAGAAATCATTCTTTATATAAATTTAAAGCTTTTAAGAATTAGGCTGACGTTAGAGACGATAAAAAAAAATCAAAAATCTTTAAAAACATGCATGAAACCTTTTGAAAAATATTGTCAACCTTTATAATAACAGGTCAGAAGACAATTGTTACATAAAATTAGAATGCGGCACATTCAGTTAGGCGGAATAATTTTGACATTCGCCAATTATCAGACGTCATACAAACAGGGCATAAAATCAGGATTTGGAAGAAAAAAAACAGATTTGAAAAATTGTTTGCTTTTACTTAGTAAAAAAAGCTAAATAAATTAAAATAAAATTCTGTGAAATGTACAATTTTTTTAATCAATTTCAGAAATATGCAGCTGTTATAATCAGGGATTAAAATTTAAAAGACCTTATGACTACATTCATAAACTATATTTATTGGTGATCCAAAGGGATTAGGAAAGGGGTCAATTTGATATTGAAAATTATATTTATTATTATATTTAATAGTAAACAGAAGTAATATACTACATAAATATTATGATAACTGTATGTCCAAAACCTTTACCTCGGGTACTCCAGTTGTTTACAAGTATAAAGAATTTTAAAGAAAGTTGTTATTCAGACTCAAAGTCAACCAAATATTCGGTATTTGACCAAATCACTTTTCGTCGCATCTGCAAATTTTAACTTTAACAATATACAGATTAAATTATATGCCAAATTTTTTAATTTTTTTAATGAAATTAGACTTATAGAAGAATTGAATTATGTAATTTTTTTGCACCCTTCTAAGATGATGCAAGATCAATATAAATTATATATTGAGCCATTAGGAATATTAAAGTAAAAAACCAAATATAATTAAATTAGTAAAGCAATTATAACACAAACCCCAGGACAGATGCAGCATGGATTAGAGGTCCCTTTGGATTAAGGTCAACATCAGCATTGATATGAATATTTTCAGCCTTCATGGCACTCTTCAAAGTACATGCCTTTTTCCTGTAAGATAAAAATTGTTATAAACTAATTTTAAAAATATAATATATTATTTTATTCTATTTTTTTTACAAAATTATCTCATCAAACAAATAAACTTAAAGCTATGTTGTTCAGAAATAAGCATTAGATAGAAATGCTAGTGACACAGTTTTAAAAGGCCATAAGTCTTTTTAAAATGATGCAATAACATTAAAAACATAAGCCTTTTTATTTCACCAGTTAAAAGTTTAGCAATTTTTTACTATTATTTTTAATTGTTAAAACTTACATAAAAAATAAAAAAATTTCAATGGTGTATATTTTAGGAGATCCTAAATTAGGAATTCGGATAAAAAGTCAAACAAACAGCAACTCTTATATTGTGCTAGGTATTTAGGTTCTGGTAGTAAAGAGCAATAGGTAGCTATGAAAACCACTTTGCATAGAATTACAAATAATATTGCATTGTAATATAGACCAATACATTAGATAAATTAAGAAAGAAAAGAGTATAAAAAAAAAAACTATTCTCTCATAAATATATAATATACTTTTAATATATATTATAACATGCAACACATTTTTTGTGCAATTAAATTATTAAACCTTTTGCAATATTATGCTTATTTATCAGTCCTCCTAAACATTTCATTATATATATGAAATAATAAAGAGACAAATATTTAATGACAATTTGTTTTAAATACAATCATTAAACCAATAATATTACTATTTGACTGATGTTTAGGGCAGATAAATTGCCAAAGGTGCTAATGACAACGGTTAGTATCAAAGGACTTTTGACTTACCCAGTGAGAGGAACAAAGGTTCCATTAAGCGAAAGCTTTGACCCTTTCAAAAGTTTGTCTTCCATCGATATTTCAGTTGTGAGTACGTTATCAGTAGACCATCTTTCTTTTAAAACCACACCTGTAGAAGAAAAAAAATGTTTTGCTAACAAAGTTATGAAAAAGAAACATTTAACAAAAACTTAAAGAAGCAACTTACTTGCAGAGAGATATACATTATTAGCTTTTAAAACACTATTTTATAAATATTAAAAAGAAAATTAAAGTTATCTGCATTTTTTATTTTCAAATGCTAAAAATTTAAAAGATTTACTAACTTTTTGAGTCATTTAGACTAACGTCAAAGGTCCATGGACGACATATTAACAAATTAAAAGCTTATAAAATAAAACTTCCATCACTATTTTTTTTTTATATATATAAAAAAATAGTCGTAAAAAATCTAAAATCCCCTTATTTCCGAGATTGTTAAAATAGTCAGTCAGTCAAAAAATCAAACTTGTTTAAGACTGGTCGTGCACTGGCAACTATTGGACATGAAACTGAACTATTTAGTTGCACCCAATTGAAAAAATAAAATTCTATCCGCTCACTCAGCAATTATTGTACATGCAACTATTGGATAAAATATACTTTTGCTTGATACCGCGATAGCAACTTTGGACAAAATTCGACAATTTGGCAACTTTATATGAATTGTGATAATACGAGTCTAGCGATTGTTCATCTTTACTTTGGTCATTTCAAAATCTGAATAGTGGCAGTTGCGAGTCGAATGCAATTAAAATAATCAATGGGCAGTTGTCTAGTGATATTTTAGTCTTGTGCGTGGCTGGCCTAGAAATAATAAGAAACCAATTATTTTACTAGTTAAAAAAAAATATTTTTAACCAACTGTCGCTCATGTTTTGTCGAACATGTCGCGCAAATTTATCTATTCCACGCTCCATTTTACATTATTCATACAATCTAATGGTTTAGGAAACATCGTTAAAACTTATCTTTAAAATGTATTAACAATTATGAAATATTAAACAAATAATTTACAGGAAGAAATTTGTAAATTTCAGAGAAAATTTTGACAGACTAAATCACATCTAAAATTAAATGAAATAACCAGACCTGTGGCGACTTTTTCTGAAATTTTCAGATATTCGCTACACTAACCCTTACAAGGCTACAAAAACTGGTTTGTTTCCCTGCACTGTTGCTGAAAAGGATCAAATTTGGCAAGATATCAGGGTTAACATTCAATGTATTTAAACCAGAATCTTGAACATCAATGGGTTCAAGAAATACAATTTTACAAATGTTCTTGTTGCATACTCCAAGATTAATATTGTGCTAAAAAAGAAAGTATATCCTTACCGTACTCAGGAACCTTATACTTTGATTCAAGAGAAGATGACACCTTCCCACTTTCAGTATTAGAGGAGCCACTAATGGTAAACTCCATTCCACCGCTAGTTTTTGTCTTGCAATCTAGTTTCACATAACTGAAATCTAAAAACAGGAGAGAATAGTTAAAAGTCACAAATTCAAATAACATTTTAGAAAGTTATTTAGATAAATATATCATCAGTACCAGTGGCGGCGATTCGGGGGGGCAAGGGGGGGCGGTTGCCCCCGCACTTTTTTCGAATGTTGCCCCCGCACTTTTTTAATATTGCACATTTTAAAACTAAATAACAAGTCAATTGTTTTACGGCATTGCCCTAAGCAAGGAAAATTTTTTAACCCAATCCTCCCACCACCACAGGCATTAAGGAGGGAGGGGGGGGGGGGGGGGGGGGGGTCAGGAGCTTCAAACCCTTTTCATTGAAAGTCAAGTGAAAAAAAAATTTGAACGAATGTGGTATCGTTGTTCTTTAAAAATAATTCCTCATTTTAAAACTATAATAAATTCTTTTTCTAAATTGAGCAGCGTCGTTTTCAGATTTCCAGACAGTATTCCAATAACTCATTGATTGGCGCCTCACATTTACTCATTCTGTTTTTTTTTTCGGAAAAAGAAATAGCTTATCTTTACATAGAAAATGCAACTGTTTGACCTTCAATTAAAAAAATAGATCAAATCCCCTGCTTTTATTTATGTCTATCTGATACATTAAAATAGTATTCTGTCTTAATATAATGCGTTAAATGAGATGTTTATTATGTAATATTGGCGCCGAACAATTGCGTAATCTATAGGCCTGTAGATAGGTGGGTAGGGGTTGTCATGAGTTTGCCATTAAATGTCTTTGTTTTGATCTTCGTCTGCTCTGCTTTTTAGCGAAATGAAGCGAATTGTGCAAAATTCAGTTTTAAATTACTTTAATAAAAAGAACAAATGTGAAGTTGAACATGACAGCAGTAGTAACACAAGAACTACCGTTTCCATTCAAGAAAGCTTGTCTGTTTGCAATCTACGCCACGGAATTTTCAAAATCGCGCAAGTATACGTTTAAAGATACCATTATCTTGATTTGTAACATTTATGTATGATATTTTGAAATCTTTTACATCATTCATATTATGCGATTGTACTTCAATTTATTTAGCATTAATTGTTCATTTTATAATTTAATTTCAAATTATTATTGGAAAATTAATTCGAATTTCAGTAATCATTGATATTTGTAAATTTCGACTATTATTGCACTTCATCAAATGCGTAACGAGGGTACAGTTTAATTTAACCGTGAATAGATATATTTAAAAAACTTTTGTTTAAAGGTTGATTCATTCATACACGGATGAGATATTTTTGCTTTTCCCAAAATATTCATTTAAAAAGAATAGTAATAATAATTCGACAATCAGATGTTATTATGATTTTGGTTTAGATTTTTACAAACCCGTGTCGGAAAAATTTATGCCCAAAGAAAATTTATATTATTAGCAAATAATAGGGAAGATTAGAAATTGTCCAACTTGTAAGATTAAATTTATATCAGACCTCTGAACGGACAATGCATTGTAACATGCGTGCAATAAACCAATACTTTTAAGAAAACTGTTTAATATTACCTAATTTATAAAAAGGTTGAAAATGTCGATAAGCTGGAACTGGGAATTTTTAGCGCTGTTGAGTTGGAAATTTCGATCGTTAAGTTTGATTTGGTTAAATAACGTCGCACTAGAGCTGCATATTGGGCTTTGCCGACAATTCGGGTTCGGGGCCCATCTCGAAGGAAAAACCCGGGAACAATGCTTCATATTTTTGAACAATGGTCAGATAACGAGAACAACACCTGAGCTGGGCATCCGGCGGCGTTAAGCCGGAAATTTTGAATCGTTAAGTTGGGAAATTTCTTAATCGTTACCAAACAGATATTACAAGGAATCTCAAACTTTAAATTTGTTCTTTAAATTTATTTCATAATTAGGGAGTGATTTATTAATTTTAAAAATAGTTATTGACAATTGTTAAATATAATTAATGACAATGATAACTGATGATGTTGTTTATC
This sequence comes from Troglohyphantes excavatus, assembly GCA_963932185.1. Taxonomy (NCBI): domain Eukaryota; kingdom Metazoa; phylum Arthropoda; class Arachnida; order Araneae; family Linyphiidae; genus Troglohyphantes; species Troglohyphantes excavatus. Next base: position 10,781,893 of record OZ010667.1, read on the forward strand.
TGCCAACGTATTCCTGTTTACTTGAACGAAAATTAATAATTTTTTAAGAAAAAAAAGTGGTGGTGGGTTGGGAGAGATGTTTGTTGATTTTTGTGGGGTTAAGGATTCCCCCCTCTAGATGAGGGGGGATAGATGCCAGATGCCTAGGGATTGAAAGGGTGAGGAGGGAAAATTTCCTCCATTTCTTTTTCAATACTGATACAAATGGAAAAGATACCTATCCCTTTGGAAGTCGGTCAATAAATATGTTAATTAGATTCTTGCAACAGTCCGTATCCTTCCAAAAAAAATTGGGAAATAATCGGTAATGGGTTAATAATCGACCTGGGCGTCTCGCACTCATTTTAAGTTAGTATCATTTCCTTCAAATAACTCAAAATAGAGAGTAAATATATAAATATGCAAGATTTATTGTTTGGGCGATTAAATTTTTATACCCCCGCGCTTGTTTCGTCTTGATCTTGCCCCCCCACTTTTACCACCCAATCGCCGCCACTGATCAGTACAGTAGTAATCATAGTTTGAAATTCTTAACATGTTACTCTTTAATTAAAAAACTTACTATAGCCTTTGCTGAAAATATCTCGAGCATCTTTTCCCAAATCAGCATAGCATGGTGGAGCCATTTTCTTAGTATTTGATTGGGCTAAAATGAACATAAATAATGTCAAAGAGATTAGAAAACAAAATATGGTTAATCCCTAGTGTACGGTGCCCCTGCCAAATGCGTTTTGGCGACAATTGGTGGGCGATAAATTTTATAGTTTAGCAACCCTATTTCATGACTTTCCTAGCAATATCATGATGTACAGCAACCTTTTTTTTAATTTGGCGACAAAAAAAAACTTCATTTTTGGCCTTGCCGCCAATTTTTGGACTTGGCGACAACGGGGCAAAGGAGAAAGTTACAAATTAAGCCAGAAGATAACTGAATTTTTGAAACGGTACAAGTGGGACAGGAAGGACAGAAATTTTTCCAAGTGCGGTACCCCTTGAAACAATCCTAAAAATTGGGGCCATGGTAAATCGACACGTTTTCCGCTTATCAGCAAGTTAAAATGACGACAAGTTTACTAGTTCGCAACACTTAAAAAAAAGCAGCCGATACCTCCTTGGAGCAGTCATTTGGGGTGTCTTCACTTCCAGCCAATTTATACCATCTAGCCTATGTATTTTTGGTGTGTCACATAACCCATAAAAGTAGACTTCTTGGCTCGGAATACTCGGCTATAAACTATTGTTTATCAAATAGTGGGAGTACCTTAAAGTAGGAATTAATTTAAAGAATCTTTGGAGCATTAGGTTGATTAAGGAAAGGCGGTTGGCTGGTGTTTTATGGCGCAAGAGCCAGTTATGGCTAAGCTACCCCATGAAGTAAAGGCAGGGCATGGAACGTTGTTCCCTAAAAAAAATGCTAAAATACTGCACATTTAATATTTGTATGTGTTATTTAATAAATCTCTAAAGTTTGTATTTAAAATCAATCTCATATAAAATTGAAAAAATAAATTACAAAAATAGGAAGTAAACTTTTTCATAATTATTTTGTGTATAACTGAGTAATAGTGAAAGTACTATGATTTTTAAATTTAGTCTCAAGCTCCAATACATTTAAATGTACATGAAATATGATATTTCTGCTGTTACAAGACTTTCCTAAAATAGTAAAGTACAAAAATAGAAAGAAGACTGGGATCTTAGAACTAAAATTACAAATTTGATTTCAACTAAGACACTTAAATATCGAGGGTCGAAAATTTAACGAACCTATATAAAACCGTAAGTGTAAAGACCAAATTTAAAAAGAAAGATATATAACGTTTTAGATTATCTATATAACATTATTAAAAAAAAACAGTTATACTTACTGATATATAATATTAAATATTGAATAAATTTTAGTCAAATCAACCTTAAGACGAGTCTCCTTTTCCACCTTACGCTTTTACAGTGTACAGTTAATAAATGTAAAGCAATAATTTTTATTTTACTTTAAGTATGTAAACATAAAAATACAATTGTATAATTTTAAAGCATATCTAATATTTAAAGAAAAATATTGACAAATAAATAATACTTTTCCGATCATTTTTTTAAAATAAATTCTGCTTTTTATGCAGAGAACTGAAACGAATAGCTAAATTAAACAGAAGGAAGAGAAAAGGAAAACAAAATTTTGTTATGATAGACGTGGTTTCTGATGTTTTTCAAACATTCGTAAAATTAGATAAAAATAAATAATATTTGAAGAAATAAATATAGAATAGTTTCTTAAGGTTGATGGATTAAAATACTTTTCCCATATCCCGGTAATTTACTATACTCATCATTAAGAACGCATTTTTGTAAAGTATTTTATTGAATCATCCTTTTAATTTCTTTTTACTATTTAATTAGACAATTAAAGTGATCCAAGATTATATTTTAACATTAAACGAACGTTGTAAAGTGGTTGCTCAAACTGGCATTTAAAAAAGAAATGTCTTATTTAAATCGGCTTTAATGCGAAGTAGTGTTTTTATTTTATAATGAGGTTTCATATTGTTTACATTAAATCTTTTTTCTATTTTTTACAGTAACATATATAAATATCATAATACGTTTTTCATATTTAGTTTGGTTTTATTGTGTATGTTTTAAAACATCATATAAGTATTTTTCACAAAAAAGTCAAATTATATGTATATTTCTTAAAATACTGAACACAACAAAGTCCGATGAAAGAATTTATATATTTTCTTTTGTGAAAACTTTTTTTTAAAATATATATAAAAAAATCATTTAAAGATTCTCTTAATAACTGAAATACCTAGGTATCTAAGCACATATTGTAACAATTGAATATTTTTTGCTTAATAAAGTTAAAATTTCTTTCTTAATGTTGGAGAAAAGTACATATGTGTATCGATATTCAAAGGGGAAGAAATTAGGGTTGGAATTTCTAATCGATAGCGGGTTGGCGACTTTTTCAGACGATTAAGTTCTCAATGTAAGAATGGGACCATTGTTTACAAATATATGAATTGATCAGCATTTACCCCTATCTTTTAGCCTTTATCCCTTCACTCTTGGCATCCAATCCCTGCCACTGTTCAGAAACATGGTTGGATATGAGACTGCACAAGTACCTGTCAACTAAAAAAAGCTATTCAATTGAAATAATAAGAAGTGTTAGAAGTATTCAGTAGAATTACATATATTTTTAATTTAAGCCTCACTTACTCTACTTTATATAACATAACAAAGTTCAGAACTTGTGTGTTTACCGCTGTGGGTCAGATTTACTGTAGGGTCACCCTTGGCTCGATTTTTTCCACATTTGGCGATAATTTTTTTTTAAATGGCAACCCCCTCCGACCCGACAAGGAATTGCAGCAACCCTATTAGACAACAGTTGTTTTCTTTAAATCTCGCACGTGCAAAAAGTCGCCAAAATGGCGACTTTTGGCGAGATTTTGAAAAAGTCGCCAAGGGTGAACGTACTTTAAATTTTTACCATTGCTGTTTGAAAATTGAATTTATTTAAAGAAATGTATTTTTATGTTATTTTTAGTGGCTATGGTATATTCCCTTTCAAGGTAATGGGGACTATAAAGCAGCATGAAGCCCACTTGTGGACAATTGATAATGTGAAAGAATGGTTAGAAGAAGAAGGCTTCAAGCAGTATGTGCCCCTTTTATGCCACAAACACCGTATTGATGGAAAGGCATTGCTTACATTGTCAGAAAATGATTTGAAATCTCCACCTTTATCAATATCGGCAAGTTTTCTATTTCATGTTTTTTCATAATTAACTGTTCTAATATTTTGGGATTAAAAGCTTATTTTTATTAACCCGGGGATCTTGTGATTTTTTTTTTAATATTTATCACTTAGCAGAATACAAGTCTAATTAAATTAGATTTAAAAAATCAGGAAATATTTAATTTTTTGCCAATTGCTATTTTTAAAAAAAAATTGCAATTTTTAGCCGCATGCTACTTGTTTATAAAATTTTTTGTCTTGCACTCTACTTTTTGCTATTGTTACTAAAAAATTACATTGAGGAGACCCTGGGTAAAATTCATAAGTGAATTCCTGTTATTAAATATTAAATCTTCTTTTTTTTTTTTGTTATTCTTGTAATCTCTAGATATATTATTTTAAGTTTATAGGTGTGTATAATTTTCTGAAGGATTCAGACTTGACTTTTCTGCAAATTAGCAAAAATTTACAAATTTCATTTTATTGAATTACTGATTTCAGTTAAGTAATGCACTTATTAATTTCCAAGAAATTAAATTTTAGCTATTCTTTTATTTGACAAATCACATGTCTGAAGAACATTATTTGTGTCAACACATTGAAATTATCTTCATTGCAAAAAATATTCCTTGAAACTTGTATGTGTTTTTTTAATGCTGCAGAAAAAATTTATTGTGTATTTTCACCAATTTAATTTAGATAATGTATTTCTGTATCTTCAATCAATCTTTTTCTTCTAAAAATTCATTCTCATTTTTTCTAAATAGGTTTTAGGTGATATCAAGCGTTTGGCCATTGCAGTTCATGAGCTACAAACAATAAATCCTGCCCTACTTCCCCAGTGGAGGGGGTCAGGGGAAGAGTCCGTTTCATATCGTAGCAACAACAATGGTACAAAGCCTCGGCGTAGACGGCATCGCCGGGAGGCCAGTGATTCCTCCGACTTAAACACATTTGGCAGTGAGTTTAGTGATGATGAAGGGGATCATTCACAAGGCTCTCACAAACAGGTATGTATGATTACAGATAATATTTTGTTTTAATATTCATTGTTTTTATCATAAATTTATGATCACAAAAGTTATTTTCATATTTGGGCTATATTTCAACTTTCCTTATTTTCCCAGTGATAATCCAATTGCTTTTCTACAGATTTGTATCTCAACCAAATTAATATTCTTATTCACTTATATTTAACTCATTCTGCCACTTGTTGCATTGTCATATGTTTTTATTCAATTTTAACACCTTACCAAATGTCATATTCACTTGCAAATTGGTAATGTGTTGTCATATCGATTATTCCAAAATGACAATTACAAATTTTAACAGTTTATATAATTTTATATTGAAAATTGGGCAGCTGTGCAATGTTCACTAATTTGCGAGTAACATAATACTCAAAATATGTTGGCTATCGGATAAAAAAATCATCAGTTTACTTTTAGCAAATGCTATTTGAGTGATGTGTATTATTTTGGACTAACTAAAAGTAAAAGCAAGAAATGCTTCAATAAATGGCTCCAGGATCTATTACTTTTTAGGGCACATTTAAAAGAATGCCTTAAAATTATATTTCATTTAAAAATCCTTTTCATTGTCCATTTTTATTTTTAAAAATTGTTTCCTCTCCTCTGCTTAAAAGATTCATACAATTTGTAACCATGCCTGTATCACCTACTTTAAATCTTAGACACTAACAAACAATGCTGATGTACAATGCATTAAATTTTCTTATATTGCATGTCATAAATTTTTTTCTAATTTAAAATTACGTAATTTAATTCATATTTAGAAGTTTATCAATGTTTTATAGATGTTTTTGTGTATGCTACATTATGACGAATCTATAATTGTAAAATATGAGTGAAAATATAAACAAATTATTGTATATTTCACTTTACTAAATAAAAGCTGGATTTGTAGCATATGATAATTGTATTTTTTAAATAAGCATTGTTGTTTTTTACATATATTTTTTTTTCATAACAATAATAAATTGCATTTTTTACAAGCAGCCATCATTGGTGATATCAGTAGAGGTATGATTTGATTCAATGAATGTTATTTAAATTAATGTTCATTTTTGTAACTTAATATAAAACTTAGTTGTAATAGATATCAAAAGAACAAAATTGCATGCATAATATTTATAAATGAAATAGTTCTATGTGTATTCAAATTATGAAATCTTGTTTTAAGTATGAAATTTAATTGTTTAACAAATTTCTTTTGTTATTGATTATTCATATTTACAAATTGTAATGGAATTCTCTTAGTATTTATAGATTGATTTTCCTAATTATAAAAATTATGAAGTATTTTCCAGTCTTATGCTAAAGCAAGTCATAATTCATTGGGTTGATGATATCGTAGTGACTTTGACATCATAGTAGATATGGTCTAGCATGCCTGTGCAATAATTATCGCATGAACAATCCCCCCACCACCACCATTGTCGATTCCAGGATATCATCTCGGGAGGGGAGGGAGGCAATCAAAGAGAGATATTATATATATATCATTACATAACAGAAAAACTTCCATTTTTAGATAGTGTAAGTTGAAAATCTCCGGGGGTAAGGGGGGGAGTTGCCCCAAGTGCCTTATTGCTATTGGGTTGGAGGGAAAGTTCTGTCGTATTTTAAATAGGCAAGTGATTTTTCTTGTAAATAAAAAGAACATCTGGCTAGTGAGTCAATCGGATTTTTTTTTGTTTTTTAGACTGCTGTATAATATAAAAGGTGCCCTTTTTTACCGTTCATCATTTACTTGTGATATTTAAAGTGAAAAACATGTCAGTAGATAAAGTGCATTTATATGAATTCCAGAAAGGAAGCAATGCATCGGTTGCATGTAAAAATTTATGTGCGGTATTTGGAAAAGATATTGTAAATGTTCGTACTTGTCAAAGATGGTTTAGCAAATTTCGTTCCGGGGATCTGAGCCTCAAAGAAAGTGATCGATCTGGACGACCATCCAAGATCGATAATGATGTTTTGCGATCCATGTTGGAAAATAATCCACATTTAACAAGTCAAGAAATTGCAGAAGAGTTTGGCATTCATCATACAACTTTTGGAGATCACATTAAATCTCTTGGGTTTGTGTTAAAGCAAAGTGTTTGGGTGTGCAGCTATCAAAGAAAAAAGGCCAGCATTAGCGTTCAGAAAAGGAATAGTGTTCCACCACGACAATGCTCGCCCGCATACTGCAATGGTGACACAACAAAAAATGAATGCGTTAGGATGGGAAGTCCTTAGTCACCCACCGTATTCACCTGACATTGCACCATCTGATTATTATAATGTTCAGATCTCTTGCAAAATTATCTAACGGGAAAAAAATTCACGTCTTTTGGAAGTGTTTCTAAGGCAGTTGCTGACTATTTTAACTCCAAGGATGAGAACTTCTACAAAACAGGAATTCACAGGTTACCTGAAAGATGGCAACAGGTTGTAACAAATAACGGAGCATATATAATTGATTAATATTAAACACACATTTTTATAAATGAATTCAAATATTTTCTTTAAAATACGACAGAACTTTCCCTCCAACCTAATAGATCTTTCACTACCCCCCCCCCCCCCCTCCCAACACACTAATTCAGATTAAATATATTAGTGAATTCTTTATGGGCAAAAAATAAAAACAGTTTAACGTTCTGCTCGTAGATGGCAATGTTATCAATGGCTTATTTAAAAAAATCTCTTAAAATGAATTCATTTAAATGTATTTTTTTAATGAACCATTGATATTTATGAGATGAAAGTACGATTCATCACTGATTCATGAAATTTTCTTTCTTTATACCTCATGTGTTAAGATTTGTTGTAGCTAAGGATCATAAAAAGGGTTCTTTACTACAGAAATAATATATATGATAGTATATATAGTTTTAATGAATTTCTTTTGCTTGTGTTATATGAATTCAACAAGTAGTCTGATTTTAATTTATTTTTGTAGTTGCATTATGTTACTTTCAATTTAAACCCCATATAAATCTGAACTTTTATTAAACTAAAAATTTTATCATATAAATGTTGATCAATATGTATCAGACACAGTGTATGTCAGATACTAAAAATTAGGAACATAAATTGCTTAAATATATAAATGTGATTAAAAGAGAAGAATAAGTTTAGTTTAATCACACAGATCATGTTACCACCCATGTGTTCGAAGACGATATACTACCTTGTGACATAATCATTATCATTAATGGTGCTATTTATATATATTATAAAACAAAAATTACTTTTTTTTAAATATTCGTTGATTTATATTTTTAAAAAGTAGTGTAAATTATATTAACTAAATTTCAAATGGAAGATTCCATCGAGGATTTTCAATTTTTGAACTAAAAATTCCAATAAAGTGAGAGCATTGGCTTACTCACAATTATATACAATAGTTAAGAAAACACGATTAAGAATTCAACTAAATTGTTTCTTGTCTATAAAAGTATCTTAACAGCTGAAATAATTTTTTCAAATTTTTGCTTTATCCAATTATTTATCATTATTTCAATTTATTAAGCTCAAACCTGAAGTATGGAAAACAGCTGTTGGTATGGTATACTTCTTCACTGTCACTTGGATCACTGCCATCGTCATGGTGATAGTCCATGACCGCGTGCCAGACATGCAGACCTATCCCCCACTTCCTGATATATTCTTGGACAACATTCCATACATGCCATGGGCGTTCAGCATGTGTGAGCTTACAGGAATTATTCTTTTCTTGATTTGGATGGCTATATTATTTTTTCACAAACACAGGTAAATCCTTAGTTTAAGTGTTTAAATCTTGTAAGTTGACAGTGAAAATTAGAATGAGTAGTGAGTGCTAAGTAGTTTAAAAATTTGACAATATGATTTTATATAGTTTTTCAAGTTTTGTTGATCATTCACACTAATTCCATAAATTATATGGGAAATGAGATGAAAAGGAGCTTTGTCATGTAACAATTCTGTCGGTTTGTTAATTTTTCTCTGGTACATTTAAGTCCTGTTTAGGCCATACTATAAAGGTTTATGTGAATTAAGCTTTAGTATTCTGTTTGAACAAAGCTTTGCTACAATTAAATTAAAAATCAATTTTAAAAAATTAGTTGTTGTTTATTTTAATTTTATTAGACTGATATCCCAAAGGTTTAACAATCTAATTAACCATGAATTCTTTAATCTAATTTTTACATATTCAAAATTCATGAACCTTTACAACCATCTCCATTCATAACACTCATACTTTAAAAAAATTCTTAAACTAAATCATAGTTTTATAATTATATATGTCAATATATTATTGCATTTTATATTATAACTCTTAGTATGTACTATACAGTATTGCATTTTTTATACTGAATATTTCTCTTGTTTTCAATAGATTTATTCTCTTGCGAAGAATGTTTTCGCTTTTTGGATCTGTATTTTTACTAAGATGCATCACAATGATTATCACTTCACTCTCTGTCCCAGGAAAGCACTTGGAATGTAAAGCAAGGGTATGAATCTTTAAAATTTTCTTGTATATATATATGCAATTAATTACCTTTTAGATTAATGAAATATTAGAATCTAATCTTTTTATGCCATGTTAAGTTGCTAGTATTATATTTTTGTGTCTTAAATTTTTTTTAATGATGATTCAATTAATTTTTGATTTATGCTAAAAATATAAATATATTATAGAACATCTGTTTAGCTGATAAATATTTCCGAAATACAGGGGGGCCTCCAGTTGCCCAGTGGATAAAGGCGTTCAGTTGGTAATCATAGGATTGCTAGTTCGAGCCTGTGCGATGGGCTTGACCAAGAAAAGTAAAAAAGTAGTGATCTTGCGATCAGAGGATTGCCAGCTGTGCTACAAAAATACTAGAAAGTCGTCCAGAACATTCCACAAATTATGCTGGCATGTATACAGGACTGGTGCACGATAAATCTGATCAGGGTCCAATGTCCCGACACCTATTGAGGTTGCGTCTGGTGCCAGCTCAGGTGTTGTCCTCTTCATTTGTCCATTGTTCAAAAATACGAGGCATTGTTCCTGAATCTTTCCATCAAGATAGGCCTAAAGTAGTAGACATTATCAATGACATAAATGAAAATTAGATAAAAGATTTTTTGTTGTTGAGGTAGTGTTCATTTGGTTTAAAAAGTGCCGGTTATAATTTAGAGTAGTGTACTTCACCTGTTGTTCATATTGTTTTTATTCTCTATTTTATGTAAACATTGCTGACATTGCTATGACACTAATTTTCTTCTTCTTTGTCATTATTTAGTCATATGGAGAGTGGCGTGATAAAGTTCGGACTGCTTTTCTAATTTGGCTCGGGGGTGGAATGTCTATCCAAGGCGTCAGAACATGTGGTGATTACATGTTTAGCGGTCACACTGTAGCCTTAACCCTGCTAAACTTTTTTATTACTGAATGTAAGTAGCTTAAGGCCTTCATTAGTAAATGTTGAATAAATATGAGTGCAAAAATGTGATGCAGGATTTAATCTTGTTATAAGTATTTGAAATTCTGTGTCAGAATATTATTATGTTGATTTTCTTTTGGGAGAAACTATTTTTAGATTTATAATCCTTTGTGTGTGCATAAATATTGTACAACAAAATTCTGAATTATTGCTTTTTTTTTTAATTTTCATTTATTGATATAAAAAATGTACTTAAACTTTTGATTTAGTCTTTTCTCATATAAATTTCTGTAGAAGTCCACTTTTTTTTACCCTTGGTTCCGATTCAACTTGTTAAATATGCAACTAATCTATTTGCATACTTATTACCTCCTTGTGTGTTCAATGTGCTGATTTCAATGAACGCTGCTTTTAGTATTATTGCTTTTCTTGCCAGTACATTTATAAGTCAACTACGGATTAAATCGAAATTGTATTTTTGATAAGATTAAGCAGATTAAGTTGTTAAATATTTGGTGTATAGTTTTCTTAATTTTAATTTTAATGTAGTTAATATTTAATAGTGTATAAAATTGTATGTTTACTTATACTGAACAAATTACACAAAATTATCAGAAAATAATAATTAAATTTTATTTTCAATTTTTGATAGGCATATATTTTAACATCCATTCTTATAAAAAAATTTTAAGCATAATCACATGATTTGATTAAATTTTAAAACACACAGCAAATTATTTTTTCCTGGATTCTTAATTTGACTTTTTTTTTATCACTAATATATTGTGATAGGAAAATTTCAAAACAAACTCTAAACAGTGTTAATTTGTTACTTACTTGAGTTTTCCCTTATATTTTTTTTACATATGTTCCGTTTTCAGATACTCCAAGAAGCATGTACTACCTACACACCTTTACCTGGGTTCTCAACATTTTTGGTGTCTTCTTTATACTAGCTGGACACGAGCACTATTCCATTGACATTTTTATTGCGTTCTACATATCCACGCGCCTCTTCCTCTACTACCATGCCCTAGCAAACAACAGAGCTTTCGTGAGGGACGACAGGAGACGGACCAGGATCTGGTTTCCGCTCTTTTATTTCTTCGAGTCAGGCGTCGAGGGTCCAGTGCCAAACGAGTATGAGTGGCCGGTGAGCATTCCAGAGAAAATACAAAACTTCATTTCGCAGTATTTTGTCTAATTGGATTTTCTACTTTTTCTACATTTTGAGTGATTTATAGCTGCGAGGAAGCAGAGTGATTTTAAAATGTATATTTGTTTAATTGTTATTGGTTTATGTGACATCTTGTTGCCCGTTTTTTAATGTGTACTTAGCAAATTCGTGTAAGGTTATTGAAGAGTCCAAGAAAAAAAATCGTTGTCTGCTTATAATTTAAGTTGATTAATTGTTATTTCAATTGCGGAGGAAAACTTTATTTAGTTTATGAAATTTGTATGTGGTAGAAAAAGGATAATATTAAAGAAAAGTTTAGATTTTCACGAAATTAGGGATCTTTTCCAGATTATTTTTTTTAACTGAATTTATTTTATTTAATTTTTCTTTTTTTAATTTTGTGATTTTTTTTATTTGTGAAAATACACATATTTTTTTTAAAGAAAATATTTTGATCAATAAATAGAATTTAATAAGATTTTTTCAAATTCCAAACATGTGATTTTTTTCATAGTATCTATATCTTTTGAAATTAAGTGTTTAGTTCAAGTTTGTATTCTTTACTTAGTTTACTCAATTAAAGAAATATTTCAAGAAATGACCTAACTCAGGGTGGCAACATAACCTGATAATCAGGGAATTATCATGGAAATTTTAATTCTGGAAATGTAACGGAAAAGTTATGGAAATTTCACAAAATATCAGGGATTTTTTTTTTAATTTGGATCATTAAAGCATCAATTATCGTCTCTTATGCCCTACATTCTAGGTAATTTAATTGTCAATATTTCCTTTTAGTTCTAAATAAGAATAAAAAAAAAAGTATGGTTATGAGCATTTTCAGTTTTATTTTTGTAAAAATATGAACCACTGCTGGAGGGAACAAAGTGCGTTGGACCTTGAATTGTAAGCAACATGTGAGGGGCTAATGAATATGGGATTTATGGAAGATTGAAATAGGAAATATTAAGCATATAAAACACTTAAAATTAACTACAAAAGAAATAATTTGAAAAACTTGCTTTTTGCATTATCTGCTTCCATAGAATATGTTTAATTACTATTATGCCTGTCGCAATTGCATAATTTGTGTTGTATCCATAAATTATTATCTTAACTGTCAATAAGTATTGCTTATAATTTTTCATTTATAATGCAATATATTTATAGTACTATTGTAGCGTGGATACTTTGTTTCTATACAAAGCATGCATTCCAAAATTTCTTAATATCATGGAAATTTTTGACACCATCATGGAATTTTTTTTCCTGAATGTTGTTGCCACCCTGTAGCTATTATTTTTGGGATTTCTGGTAATATGGAGTAAAGGTACATGCTCAAAGAAATAATATTAACTCATTGTTGTCTGTTTGTCTGCCCTTTTCCTGTCTGTCTAATAACTTTATTCTGGTTTTTTCTGACTTTTGGGCATGCATGGAACTTGTCAAGTAAAATTAACTCGCCTAATGGTATATGCACGAACTTCTTTATAAAAGGTCCTTTTTCTTGAATGGTGAGTTTTAATGAAGGTTCTGCAAACACGTTCAAATTTCTTTTAAACAGAGCATCAAAATACAAACTGAGAAATACTCAAATGTGATATTTATTCATTCCTTATTGCCATTAAATTTCTGTTAATTATAAGTATGTGGTTAAACAGCAGTTTTTAATGTAGCAATTTACATGCATTTCATAATTTTTTAATTGTTTCTTAAGTCCTAAAGACATTAATGAAGCATACAAAATTATGTTAGAAGGTTACATTTGAATGTGGAGTAAACTCAGTACAAATTTTTTTTAAAACTCTAGCAATTTTTAAAATGACTTATCAGCGAAAAGTTGGCAGACCCTAAGGCATATGCAAACGGTGTTTCAATAATGGTTAGGAAAATAATTAAAAATTATATTCAACTTATTTATAATATTTATTTTTAAGTGATTGGTGCACTTTTTAAAATATTTCCTGCTTAAAAGCTTTTTAGAAATTTATATTTCTGTTTCAAGATAAAAAAAAATATTGATATTTTTAAAGCACATAGGACCTAAAAAACAACAACACAAATTTACATGTATGAAAGATGTTAAACTTTAATATTATATATATTTATTACCTCTCTTATTGTCAAACATATTAATAAGACGAGAATAAAAATCGGTACACATTTTGAACATTTTAAAATAGTAATTTAGATTTTTGTTTTAGAAAAACATATTTTTATATAATTGTTTTTTATGTGTTTAAACATATAGGGCAATAAATTGGCAAGTCCTTTTATAAAAAAAAAGTGTACAAATTGCACACAAAAATACAACTTTAGCGGATTTTTTTAGGGCTCCAATTACAACCTTAATATGTAATTATTTCTTCTATGTATAGCAGTTTAGAAGTATTGCATCCTTGAAATTCCAATATTTGGGCGTATATATATATATGTAAATTTACAACTTTTAGATGTTACTATATTGTGAGTGAAGCAATTTTTCTAATATATATAAATCTTATAATATAAAATATCTGTAAGATTGTCACAATAGTAACGGCTAATATTACTTAAAAATATGTAATTCTCTTAAATACCTATTGTCTCTTGAAATGAGTTATTTAATACAATGAAAACTGTAATAGTTTTCAAAGCCCATTTTGGCAATTCAATTTCACTCGTGTTTTAACATGTAGCAAATGCAGTGTATACAAAATTTTAATTAAAAACGTGCCAAATTAATCGATTTTATAATATATATTTTAATTCTAAATTCTTCCAATTTTCTAGCTAAACTGTTTTTTATTTAGCTCAATTGGTCAGTTATTGTCCACAAAATAACAGTAAATCCAAATGGAAAGAAACATTCATAAATTTGTATTGAGCTATATTAATACTTTGTAGATGGGTGCCGTTTCCCATGTTATTGCAAATGCAGTGAGCTAAGATAGCATTAGCATTAGGGCATGTATGCTGTGCATTAAGTGTCATCAAAATTTGTTTGATATAAGACTGTGGTCACAGTATCCCATCTTCTAGTGTGTTAATAAACTGCATTTTTTTTTCATTATATATTTTGCAGCTTTGAAAATACTCAATTGTAGATCAACAACCTTAAATAATTCTATGTAATTTGAATAACATTTACAAAAAATTAAGTTAAATGAATGTATTTTCCTTTTATTCTTCCAATGTATACTAATTAATTATATTTTACTAAACAATTAACTTAAGAAGTTTTACACATACTATATTTATGCCTACTTAATTTCGGCTTATCTACCTAATTTGCATGTAACATAATGTTGCCTTTCATGAAGATATAAAACAACAAGTTATAATTTCATTAGAGGGATTTATTTTATTTATGTTAATAACTGAAGGTTATCTTCAAGATTTTGATACTATCTGTTTAATAAATGAATTGGTCATGTAAGGTGTATAATTAAAGACGTATATATAATACTTTTTTATATATACGTCTTAATAAAATGCGATGTGGTTAGACTTTGTATCACCAAAGTAAAAACATTGGATTTAAGATAAATTTACTTAGAATAAGTTAAAAGTAAACTCTATGTATACCAGGTATAAAAGATTTCTATAGAAAATGCAAACAATGTCTTCAACTTAATATCCTTGTAGTTGAAGCAGAATTGCAAAAGTTCAGTCGATTAAATAATTTCTTTCAATTAAAAATTTGGTTTATATGTGGATTTTACAATTATTTAGTTTGAAGTGCTTCACAATCAGCTTTATTTTACTTTGTATTTTTTTAGTGATGTGATGATAAATGTGTGATAAAGTTGATAAGTATGTCAAAGTTATTTTATAAATTATTCACACAATGAAGGCCTAAGCAACACAAGCACTGGGGCACCGGATTTAAAGAAAGCACAAATTTATGTGAAAAAAATATAAACAATTTGAGTTTTCTATAGAACATTTGTATTAAATATTTTAATTTGTTATATTTTTAATTAAATTATATTCAAGTTGATTTCTTTGGCAATTATTTATTACATTATTTATATCTGTTTTACGTTACAGAAGTTAAATTTTATTATCTGGAAAAGCACCTTGATGCTGCAGATTAAGGATTTACCCAAATTATTGTAATCTGACACTTGAGTGAAAATAATATACTTTTAGTTAATAATATTAAGAGAATTCCAATATTAAAAAGTATGACACAGTTTGTGCAAAATCGCCCTAAAATTTTATTAGGGCTCCAAAATGTTGCTTATGTTAAAAAAAAAATCCTTGAACCACTCCTGTTTATATCAGGGATTGAAATAAACTTTTCAACAAGGTGCACAGCTCTATACTTAAGTTACAAGACTTATATTCATTTATACATAAAAATTTGTACCTAATGCACCCCCTAATTTTAAGGTGCTGTTTTACAGAAATTCTCAATTTGAAACCTTAGTACTCTTTTTGGTTTCAGTAAGTTTTTATTACCATTACACAAAGTCAATATTTTGATAAAATTAAATTCTTCACTCTGAAGTGAACAATTTAATTTGCTTAATATCCGTTATTGAATTCATTTCTTTTGCCTGGTATATATGCATCTTTCAAAATACTCCAGTTTGCCTTTTTTAACACTGCATTATAACATCTTCCCGCCACCAATGTTATTCAAATGCAAGTACCCGTTATTTGACGAGCATTACTGCAGTGTTAAGAGTGCACCACGATCATACCCCGTTATGGTGCCTAGTATAAAAATCTAAATGTTTTCTATATTAAAATACCTATAGACTTTTAAACATTTATGAATTAAAAAAAATCATTTTAATATTTAAATTTTTTTATACTGTGTCTAACTTCTTTTTCCAATTCCTTTAACCAGTGAAAAAAGAATGTGTAGAAAAGCTAGTTGCACCATAAGTCATGTGAACTAGTTAATGAATAACTTCTGTGATAATTTAAGGAAGTAGATTTAAACTATTTTATGTACATTTTTATATTATAAACAAAGCTTATGTTGTGGGCTTTTTTGCTGTGCTTCATCTACAAACATGAACACGAGAATGACTTTAAAGCGCATTCTACACGAACGAGTAAAACGTGCGCTTCCCGGTGATTTGACAACTCATACTCTGGTACGAATTCTCGAATCACCAAGAAGTTCAGGCAAGTTTTACTTGTTCATGTAAAATGGGCCTAAAGATATGCTTTTCAGTATTAGCAGATAATTCTGCATTTTCAGTGGCTAACTTTGACTGTGGTTGTGATTTGTAAGGTACTAATAAATAAGCCTCAATTATCCTATTTTTAAAAAATTGGCTTTGAAATTTTTTGTTTTTTACTTTTATAATTTTTTTTTATGTGTATGGAAATAAATGTTGTTCCAAGAGTGTATCTTGATTACTGTAATTGTTTTATTTATGAATATAATAAAAAGTTTGTAAAGTTTTATCAATTACTTTGTAAAATGTCCATGTATTGAATTGGCATTTAATAAAAATTTGAAATAATTCAAAAAATTTATTCTTTTGTTTGCTAGTAATATTTTTCATTGTAAAAATTTTATTGCATGCAGATTTTTACATCCTTATGTTTAATTTATTTGATGGTACGTCATCAAATCTTGTATATTAAATCTTCACTCATCTTATCAACATGAAACTAGGCATATTTAACCTTCTAATGCTTGTGCAAAGTACATTTAAATACACATGGCAGAAAATTCAAGCAATAGTTAAAAAAATTTAACAACAATACAACATTTTCTATTTCTCATCATAAAAAAAATAATTATAAAATGCCAATGTATTGTTCATAAATCTAAATAAGAAAATTGTGTTAATACTCGGTGCCTCTAATGGATACAGGATTTTACATAATACAGAAATTACTCAGTACTACTATATTAGTCTCTGATTTAAAATATACACTAAAATTATGTTGTATGCTTGGTAACCATGGCACGCCGCCTTTATAATGTTTGTTCGAAAATGTGTGTATTCCAGAGATCTTGAAAGGAATTCCATCAGTGTTGTTAATATTAACAGACGGACTGTTGTTAATATAACATTTTAAACAGATTTCCTGCAATGGGTCATATAAAATCTTAACAATTTATCACATTTTAGCCCACTCACTTTTTTTTTTGCAATTGTAAAGTTTGTTTTTAATGTTTGGATATTCCAATAATTTTTCCTGGTCATGGTATTTGATATTTATTTTTTATAATTGTAAAGAGATAGCTAGTAAGTTGCACCCCAACTCTTTTGAATTATAAAAAAGTTGTAAAACAAAGTTTTTTTTAATTTAAAAATAGTGTGCATGACTTGAATATCTCCGAACAAATATATACTGCGTTGAGCATCAGAGGGTTAAACTATCAACTGGATCTAAAATTCTCTACAATTCATGTGTATGATAAGAAATTAAACATGCAAGTTTAATATTGCAGGTAATCTTAATTTTATTATGAAATGGATTTCACTAGTGCATCAGCATACTGGAACTCAGCATTATTTTCATAATCACACATATCCAAAGCAACTTCACAGCTTTCACGCACCACTCGTTTCTCATCTTTAATATAACGTCCTAAAACTTCCATGCACTCTTCTGTAGCAATTGACCCCAAGGCTTCTGCACACTCATGACGAACCATCTCGTGCTCGGTCTCATCAAACAAAACTTCAGATAATTGCTTTACAGTGGACGTATTCTGCATTTGTCCCAATACATATGCCACTTCATGTCTAAATAAGGCACTACCAGATACGAGTCCCTTAGCAAGCGCGATTGCAGAGGCGTCAGTGCCCATGTTGCGAAGACTGAACATGGCTTGGTACCTTGTGTAAAGAGGTTGGGATTCGTCTAGGAGTATGGATTCTAACTGCTCGACGGATTTGTAAGTGTTTGGGGATAATGGGGATGCTGGATCAACAGATTTGTAGGGGTTTTGAGACTGGGTGTTGGATGAATCTCCTTCTTGCATCTTTCTGACGGCGAGTTCACACGTTTGGGCTACTTCGATGCAGGGGTCTGTGACGTATTTCTTAAGGATGTCAAGGCTGCTGTTCACACCTATTGCAGCTAGGGCCTCTGCAGCTTCGTGGCGCACAATGGCATCTTCTTCGACATTTTCCAGGATGGATTCTAGCTTGGGTACAGCAAGGGGATCTTGCATTTGACCCAAACAGTATGCGCATTCATGTTTTAAAAGCGCCGACGAATCTGAAAAGCAGTTCTCGATGCATCTCACCGATACCTCTCCACCTATATTGCGAAGGCTGAATAAAGCTCTGAACCTTTCTTTTAATGGCCTGGTTTGATCTGTTAAAATTGTCCCTATATTTTCTATGGTTTTGTTGTCTTTTTTAATTGATTCCATGGTTAAATTAAAAGTCATTTGCGACACAACTCAAACTAAAACCATGCTTCAATTTTAAAGAATTACGTAAACAAATGATATCGCGGTGACAGTTAATTAAATTTAACGGGAGGTAACTTAAGATAAACTGAAATGGCTCTTTAGTTAAACATAATTTAATAAATATCAAAGTGTTGCTTTCTTATTGGTATTTATTTTTATTCCTTGTGACAAGGACGAACTCTGGCCTAAGCTCGGTCTTGCTAGTAATGGGGAGTTTTATGTTGAGAAGAAGAAGACCATTGTTCCAGCAAAAACGTATAACTGTTATAGACGGCGAGAAACTTCCGTAGAAATGGAGCTTCAGCTGCTGTAACATAATTTTTTATTTTCTTGCCCATTCAGTTGCTCTAACACTATTTGAAAAGCGAATTGTAATGAGAGAAGAGTTTCTTCTTACAATATTCTTAACGTTGATTCTATTCTGATAAAAGCGTGGGTAGCTAAAAAAAAGCGAAAAAACTTCGTTCATACGAAATATTCAAAGTTATGTTCCTATCATTTTGATTCAAAACGTTTTTCCATACAGGAGAAAATTTCAAACGATATTTAATTATACATATATAGAATTTAATAGATCCAACACTTTACATTAATATTACTTCACATAAAGTAATTTCTTATTATTATGGAAATTAAAAGATATTATTCATGTACCTAATTATACAGAGAATTAGGCAAATTATTAACAGATAATATATATCTCTTGAAATGTTAACAGACTTATCAACTTGAAATGTTCATGCCAAGTATTTACTTACTTGGCAGGAACAAAAGTTGTACACCCAAACTTGTCTTTCAATAAGGCGATCCCTTTCTTTTGCACTTCAAATAAATTAAATTGCTGTTGTATAATTTCCCTTATTTGTTCGGAATAAGAATAAATGTGTATTAAGCCGAAAATTACTGACTATAAAGGTCTTTTACACAGAAACGGTTCAATTAAGGAAATTTTGTGACACAAACAAACCTTAGTTTTTGGAACTTTTTTAAAAATAATTTTATTGTATTATGCGTTTATCACGATTTACAAATAGCGATAAATGCATGTCAACTAAAAAAACGTGTATTGTTTTCACTAAAAATCAAACAAATAAAATAATCTTTTAAAAAAAAAAAACCTTCTAAAAATAAAATAATCTTTCTAAAAAAAGGAAAACCGACTTAAAGAAAATGCGCTAAAAAGTAAAAAATAATTTTTAATTTTACGAATGAGTTGAAAAAATAGAATTATTGAATATCAATTTTATACTTAGTACAACTTTCTGAAATCGGCGCCAAAATTTAGGTGTGATTTTTATAAATTGGCACCAACTTCAGAAAGTTGTACTAAGTATAAAATTGATATTCAATAATTCAATTTTTTCAACACTGTCGTGTAAAACTAAAAATTATTTTTTACTTTTTAGCGCATTTCCCTTCACGTCGGTTTTCCTTTTTTTTTTAGGAAGAATATTTTATTTTTCACTTTTTAGTTTTTAATTTAGCAGGGGCTTCGCCCCTTATTATTATTCACCAAGAAATTCAAGTAGCAACTTTGTCTCAACAATGCATATGGTAAAACAATTCTTATCGATGACAATCCGAAATGTCATTGTTGTGCAACTTCTGTTGAACAATGAAAATATTTTGAAATCGGATAAATTGTTTAAAAAAACTCCGGTTAAACGACATTTCCGGATGTATAACAGCGGGGTAAATGGTTATCTTTTTGCATATTTTGCATACGTGGATTTTTCTCTATCCAACAAAAAAAGAATTTTCGAAATTGGACAACATTTTTTTCAAATGGTCCGATTAATTGAGAATTCCGGATAGTTAAATGCCGGGTAACCGGATATTTTTTTCAAACTGCTCCTAAGTGAAAATTCCTCTATCCAACAAAAAAAAATTGTGCAAATATCTGAATTAGAACTGAACATACATATAAAAAAATACATAACGTTCGAATTGATAACCTCTCGACTTGGTGCGCGATTTGGCGGTTTTATAACCTTTTTGGAGTTTTGGTGGGCACGCTGTTCAGACGGTTAAAAATGAAACCAATTTTAAGAGAATGCGCTAAAATGTAAAAAATACGTTTTAATTTTAATAACAAGTTGAAATTTTTTTTGAATTATTTAATACCAATTTTACACTTATTATAACTTTTTGAAATCGGCGCCAAAACTTATATATGATTTTTGTAAAATGGCACTAACGTAAGAAATTTGTAATAAGTATAAAATTGACATTAAATAATTAAATTTTTTTCAATTTGTTCGTAAATTTTTTTTAAAAAAATACTTTTTAGCGCATTTTTTTTAGGTGGTATCCTTTTTTTTTTTTTTTTTTTTTTTTAAAGATTATTTTATTTTTCACTCCTTAGTTTTTAATTTAACAGGGGGCTTCGCCTCCTATTATTATTCACCAAATTTCAAGTTATTAGTGCTCACATTTTTCCACCTTTTGGATCCGGTTTAATAAATTTTCCTGATATACAAAGCCGGAGAACTGATTATTTATTGCCAAAGTGGATTTTTCTATATTCCACACACACAAAAAAAATTGAAATCGGACAATGTTTTTTTCTCTCAAACGGTCCGGTTAATTGAAAAATCCGGATAGTTAAATGCTGGATAACCGAATATTTTTTCAAAAGGTTCCCAAGTAAAACATCCCCTATATCCAACAAACAAATTGTAAAAATATCTGAATTAAAACAGAAGTATTTTCGAACATACATAAAAAAAAATGCACAACTTTCGAATTCATAACTTTGCTCTTTTTGGCCCGCTTTTCAGTTGTTTAAAATCAAATTCAAGCTTTAAATATTAAATAATATACAGACTAAAATAAAGTTATAATACTAATATGTATAAAAAAATACATTTTATTACTGTAATATATAATTTAACTACAAATTTCCAACTAAAATACTTTGCATTTCCGTTAAATTGTTTTTTTTTTAAAAATGGCGCCATTTTATGATTTTTCGCCCCAAGCGGCCGCTTAGAGTGAATTAGAATTATATAACTATATAAACACTAGAACGAGGACTAAAAGCGTTGTCGACCACTTTACTCCTTTTTGAGCGAAGGTATTAAATTTTACAGCTTTTGAATGAATGTAGAAAAATAGTCCTTTCGCAAATAGAATTGCGTAGATTTAAAAACGCATTTCTGGATTTCAAAAATTAATGAAAAGTTACAGATTTAATATTTTCCATACTTAGTTTCTTACTTACAAGAAAAAGAAGACGAGAGGCAACAAAAGTACCAGTTTTAAACATTTGTGTGACGTCACGTGAAATTCCCGCATGGCTGAGGATGAATGTTTTCTCAACCTTTTTTCCGAATTGTATGCTTCCACCGCGGCGCCCAGTTCTCGGTTCGATGCCAGGCGATTGACTTGACAAAGAAAAGTAAAAAGTAGTGATCTTGTGATCGGAGGGTTGCCAGCTTCGCTACAAATTACTAGAAAAGTCGTCCAGAACATCCACAAAAATTAACCGCGTGTATACGGGACTGTTGCACGATGAATCTGATCGGGCTCCAAAGTCCCGACGTCTATTGAAGTCGTTGGGTGCCAGTTCAGGTGTTTCCTCATCATCTGACCATGGTTATAAAATAACGAGGTGCAGGTGTGAATGAATGTGTGTGTGAATTTGTATGTGTTCCCGGGTCTTTCCTTCGAGATAGACCCCGAACCGTTGCCAATAGCCCACTATACAGCTCTAGTGCACCGTTATTTAACCAGACCAAACCAAACCCTCCATCCAGTGCTTATCACTATTATATCACTTAAAATTTGTATTGTTGAAAATAAACGATGAAAATAGATATCGAAAATATCTCGCTAACATACAACACGAAGTTGAGACTTTTCTGATAGAGAATAAATCGAAACTAACTGTGGGATTCTATGTTTTTACGTCACTTAAAACTCCTGTATTTAACCAAATTTAAACCAAAAAAGTAAATAATATTTATGTAATGAAGTGATATCATTATTTATTTGGTTTTTGATGATAACAAAATCGTTTGTTTTATAGTTCAAATGTGCTGAAAAAGTAGCTCTTACACAAGATATTACATTTTCGAAACTACGGAATTACAAAATATCGTCAAATATTAGTTCATAAAGTGACACTGTTTCAATAGATTAGTCTGGGACAACTTTTCGGCTATCGCAATATACGTGTACTTCCTTGATCCCTCGTTTCCCCACATCAGCTGACAAAATATAAACAAGATTAATATACTAGTTCACTTTCGATGGAAAGTTAAAAACCT
Organism: Troglohyphantes excavatus; assembly: GCA_963932185.1. Taxonomy (NCBI): domain Eukaryota; kingdom Metazoa; phylum Arthropoda; class Arachnida; order Araneae; family Linyphiidae; genus Troglohyphantes; species Troglohyphantes excavatus. The sequence continues at coordinate 10,804,897 of OZ010667.1, forward strand.
CCCATAATGACCATATTTTGAGCTGGTTTTATTTTATCCCTTTACTTATTTGCTACAGGAGAACAAAGAAATGTGGAAAATAACTCGTCAGTGTTTACGTTTGTCACAGAAGGGGTTTACAAAAAGCTTTCATACATCCAGAATTAGAAATTCGCTGGTTTTTACTCAGGAGCATGATGAACTGAGAAAAACTGTTCAGAAGGTAAAATCGTAACACAAACTGACATATCTTTAACAGCATAATTTGTTTTATGATCTTAATATTTATTTTACGTTTGTAGATTATTGAAAAAGACATTAACCCATTTGTTGATAAATGGGAGGAAGACAATATTTTTCCTGCAAAAGAGGTATTTAAGAAATTAGGGAATGCTGGCTTACTTGGTATTACTAGACCTACTGGTAAGATTCTACTGGATCTTGTATTTTTGTTGCGTAACTTTTAAATATATTTGCAGAATTTTCTAGCCCTTTCTGTTTCACAAGCATATAAATGTCCTTAACCCTTTGCACTCCGTTGATGCTGCACAGGAGACAACATAATGACTCGTTCTTTTGGTTCCCTGTTCTTTAAAATAAACGAGAACAGCATGAACTTGTGTTTAAAAAACATTGATATTTTTTTCAACTCGTTCTTTTGCAGATCCAGAACAGATTAGGTTTCTTTTTTCTATAAGCATAACAAATTCTAGGGAAAAAGAACATAAGGATGAATAACCGTTCCGTAGAAAGAACGGAAAACGCAAAAAGTTCTTGGAGTGCAAAGGGTTAAAATACCATTGGTTAATACCACATATGTTACATTTAAGAAGCATTTATTGGAAGTCTAAAATATATATTTCCAAAGTGAAAGAACAGTTATACCAAATTCGGTTTTCTGGCAAAGTACAAATTGATCAAGGATATATAACTATGATTTTATTTTTGATAAAGGATCCACATTCTCTTTCAAAATGACACAAAATTGTATAACACTTTTGAAATTAAAAACAAGAGAACATAATTTAAATAATTCCACACATTTATAAATTAATGACATAAAATTAAATCATTAATAATTTGTAATCACTACTCACTTTCTCTCTTTTTTTAACCCTCTAGTGTAGCATGATTTTTCTTTTTTAATGATTTTTTTTTCTTTTTGCACCTGGACCGCTGAAAAAATATACAAAAAAAAATACTAAGTGCCTATTTAATTAAATAATTAATTAAACCATTGTGTAGCATATATGGAACATCATGTGTAATTACTAAAATAATTTTCAAAAGTATAACAATATAGTTAAATACAATCTACATACCTCTGGTATTAGCTAGGATTTTTTGTAGAGCCAGATTGTATTTATAAGTAATAAAACAATCTTCAAAAATTTCATCTTCACGAGTCAGTTTTAGAATATATCTCGAAGCAACTGATTGCCTTTATCACAATCATTTTTATAAAGATAAGTGTCCTAGCAGGGGTTATAAGAACTGGGCACATGTTTCCCTACCTGACAATACTATAATAGTTAACATAAAACTCTATAGATGCAGCTATAGCAGTCATTTTAAAGTTGTGTAGCATATAGGCTACACCAGTGGTCGGCAAACCGCGGCTCTCGAGCCACATGTGGCTTTTTGGCCTTTTGAGTGTGGCTCTTCCACAAATTAAATTTCGTGTTGAAACTTCGTGGCAAAAATTAAAAACAACATACAAACTTGACTTACCCAAACTTTCAAAGGAGATGTAAGGCAATTGTTCCCATTAGTGTTTGTGAGTTATTATTAGGATTGAGAAAGGTATGTCAATATGATTTGGACATATAGATAGGGTAAATGAAAGGAGACAGATAAAACAAATATACAAGACGAGTGCGGATGGGAGAGTTGGAAGGAGTCGACCTCAGCAAACGCACCTCAATCAGATTGAGGACGATTTTAGCAAAGGCCAGCTTAAGAGTACCCTAATTAAGTTAATAACAATGTATCTACCTATATAGTTTAAGTTTAAAAAATGTGGCTCTCAAAAGAAATTTCAATCGTTGTTCTGTTGATATTTAGCTCCCAAAAGAAATTTCAATCGTTGTTTTGTTGATATTTGGCTCTGTTGACTAATAAGTTTGCCGACTACTGGGCTACACTATGCACTAGAAGGTTAAAACTTTTGTTACACATTGCAAATTTTTGGCATATTTAGCTTTTTTTAGAAAGTATAAAACCTGAGCTAAAAAATTATTCTAAAACAGTTCCTTTAAAAAAAAATCATTTATGTTAATTTAAATGTTAATATGAGACATGAGATTTTATACTGCTATTGTTAAATTGTATTCTAGATTTCTGTTTATTCGGATGTCTCTTTTTGTAGAGTATGGTGGTCTTGGATTGGATTACTCCTTCACTGTTGCCTTTATTGAGGAGCTAAGCAAAGTAAACTGTCATGGTGTTCCAATGAGTATAGCTGTCCACACTGATATGGCTACTCCTGCATTATCCAAGCAAGTTTATTTTTTAATCACAGTTTGAATCATGTATTAAAATTTAATAAAATTCTTTCTTAATTGTAGATTTATTTTAAAAATGACTGTAAACCACAATGCATTCTCAGGGGTCTAACCAGAAGAATTTTTGACTCGTTTTCGGATTTTTCACAAAATACAATTTGCGATAAACAAAACTTTAACAAAATTCCGTTTTTTGAAAAAACGGACTCTTCACAAAATTCTATTCACGAAAAACGGACCCATCACAGAATTCCACTTATGGAAAACAGACTTTTCACAAAATAGTAGGCAAGTCTGAAATTAAAATATTTCGAATTCCACAATACAAGTTCGAAATTCTTTTCTACCTCCCCCTCTTATCTGGCGGAAGGATACGTGTAGCGTAAATGATGTCACAAGCAGGTAAATAGTGGTGTAGGTGGTAAAGTGATGAAGGAAAAGTAGGTGGGGAGAATGGTACTGTATTTGAAGTGTCGCTTAATTGTAAACCGGTTTTAATTGGGCGGAGACTTTCGGTTTGGCAATCACATTGGTATACTTTCTCTGGGAATTTTTTTTTGCCAATCATTATTTACAATGTGGTCTGATGAATTTTCAATTATCGTTTGCCATTTGTCTTGATTTTTGGAATAGAGAGTTTTTATTTTTGAAAATGATGTGTGGATAGCCTTCTACTGAAGGTAATTCAAGAAACAGCTACTACTGTATTAAAAAAATAAATGTGTCAGATGTCAAGGGCACAAATATTTAAATTGAATTTAGTTATAAAAATCTGGACCGACTCCTGATTCTTCAAAAAATAAATATATAAAATATAAAGCTTGTGAAATCAAACATTGCATTTGCAAATGTTTCATTCTTCCTTAACCTTTAGAAGGGGGGTGTTTGATTTTAACATGGGATTCTGGCCGAAATATTGGCCACCTGTCCTGTAAAGGTTAAATCCTTATTATTTTGACATTCCAGTACCCATTGTTTGTAAATGCCAATTTATTTTGGGTGTTTTTTTCTTTATCAAATTTTATGATGTTTTAACTACATAAACTAGTGCAAACTTCTATTGGAACTATCGTTAAACCTTTAATCTTCCTACAGCTTTAAATAGCATTTTTGCAAAGTGTACGTTGATGCATTAGCATTCCAATTTATCCATTTAACACTGTAAAAGCATTTACATTCATCAATTGAGACTTTTAAATTATAAAATTTAACTTGTTGTAATTTATTAACTAAGCAATCACAAATATTTTATTCATAACTAATATAAGAACTTTCTGTTAAACTGCTGTTCTCAATCTTTCGAATGCTCTTAGTGTCAACAGAATTTTTTTCTGAAATCTTACTTTTTCTTCAGATTTGGAAGTGAAGAATTGAAGCAGGAATTTCTTGTGCCTTCCATTGCTGGTGATGTAGTTTCCTGCGTTGGAATTAGCGAGGTTCATTGTGGATCAGATGTTGCAGGTATAATTAATACAAAGTTCATATATCCAAATTGACAAATTTTATACTTTAACCATCTGATGGATACAGACATGTATATCCGTTCGAGTGTCTCCAGTTTTTTCAGTAGTACACTTAATATAATATAAAAGTTGATACAAAATCTCTTTTTTTTAAAATCATTTTTAAATTTAAAGCATTATGAAGACTTAGAAAACCTTCTCTACTGATATAATTAAAAAAAATATTTTTGTAAAAAAAAAAGGAATTGGTTGGAAATATAAATTAAACCTTCCTGCAGTGAAAGCAAACCTACAGATTCGAAATTTTGCTTATCTGTCAGAGGGTTAAGTTCATTTTATACTGCAGTGTTCACTCTATGCGTTTTTTGAAGGGCGGTCCGTCCTGCCCGCCCGCCCACATGCCCCTTTTTAAAAAATGCTGCCGTCTTTCAAAAAAAATTCCGCCCCTATTGACTGTTTTAGTCAAGCACAAGCATTCTTGCTTTCCTAGCTATCTTTGAGAAAGGCATCGATTAAATTTTTTTTGTGTAAATTGGAATTAAGTGAATCATGACAGTAGAAAACAAACTTTTCTTCAACTAAGCGTGTTGTGAAATCGCGATGATTCCGTGCTAATTTCGAGCACAGGGCATTGCACGAATCTTATTGGTTGCCTGTAAGATGGTTTGGGGCGAGATTACGAGATTATACATTTTATTACCAAACCTTTAATCAGTTTTGTAAGGAGTCTAATTCGGGCTACTTACCGATTTGGTTTTTAGCGAAAACATTAATTTTAAAATGTAAAATTTTGGATTTCAAGTAGTATTTCTACAAAGTGACATCAAATTTGTACTGTTCTTTCTTTCGAGATATGCCCCAAGCCGTCACCAATAGCCCAAATATGCAATAAATCGGAATTTTTTTTGTTTGGTTACGGGTCCGATGTGTCAACAGGTGGCAACGCCCACCCCAATTTTTTTTTTTGAAAGTACCCTTTTAAAAACAAGAAGTACCTTTCCAAAAACGGGTGCCCTTTTTCTGCTAACAGCGCCCTGCCCCTTTTTATTTCTAGAGTGAACACTGTATACTGTGTAGTGTTGCTGTTGGATGTTTTTTCAAAAGGAACTTCATCCTGCCCTTTGTAGAAGTCAAAAATGCCCTCTGCCCTATTTCCAGCATCTACTTTTCGTCTCGTTATTTTTTCCGAATATTTTGCTGTTTTTTTTGTGGCAAAAACGCACACTGTATGATTCACCTGCCCTAAACCAAATAATATCCCCCATCCACTGCATGCATGCAAAATCGTTGATTTTTGTTGTTGTTGAAGGGAGTTCTTATCAGAATATTCTGTGGAGCAATTACAACCATGTGATATTTGCTTAACAATCGGGGTAATCATCAATGATTGTTTCAAATAGCAAGTAATGTTTTATTGATACACTTGCTATTCAAAGTATTTCTTATAGAAGGGAAAATGTACCAATAATTTCTTTATTTAGTATTTTAGATCTCCAACAGTTGCCAGAAGTAGACTATTTCACAATTTATGATACATCTGAGATAGTAGAACTGGCTGAATTCGAATTTCTTCCAGATTTAGTTGTTTGTTGTTCTAAAAATTCAGCACATAATGTATATGCATAGACAAATAGTCCAGTGGGATGTATGAAAAGTTCCCTTTCACTCGACAGACTGATAAATCCCCCCTGCCCTTTTTAAAAGAAGTGTGAACTATTAATGATATTATGAGAGAAAAAAACAGTTTTAATGAAACGTATATCAATATGTGGTACACTCACATAATGAATTTAACCGCAAGATACTCATTTTAGATGTAATCTGTTTTTTAATCTCCTGCATTGATGTAATTGTATATTTTTTTCTGCATTCTTTGTCTTGATTTTACTAGGTTTAAACAAGTTATATCAATGTTTTACATTTGAGTTTTTTTGTTATTATAACGTATAATTATTTCATTCTAGTTATCATGCATCCAAATTAAGTAAGCAATTTACATACATTTTAATTAATTTTAAATAAAAAATTCATTATAATTTCCCTTACTGTTCAGAGAAATTAGTTAAGTTTTGACAAGCAATGTTTGTAATAAGGGTTGATCTTGTCCTAATTTTGATGCAGCAATTCTTTCTCACATCTTTGAATATTTATTTTATGTCTTTCTTTGTCTTTGGACCCAAATTTACATGTATCAATTTTACAAAGAGTAATATTTTAAATATTTTTTAAAGTTGAACAATTAGCTTTTTAAATGGCACATATATAAAATAAATTGTTTTTCTAATAAAAAAAAGTTATATTTTACTGTTAAAATATCAACAAAACCACAAATATATATATATATATATATATATATATATATATATATATATATATATATATATATATATATATATATATATATATATATATATATATATATATATATATATATATATATATATATATATATATATATATATATATATTATTTCATTGATTTTTTAAAATTATATTTTTTCAATTTACACATGCATTCACATTCATATGCTAAATTAGAAAAGAAAGAAATTTACTTATTACCGTATATACTCGCGTATAAGCCGAGAAATTTAAGTCAAAATGTTCATCAAAAAGTAGGAGGGTCAGCTTATACGCAGGTCAGTAAAATTTATAATATAATTTGCCTAAAATGGGAAAAGGAAATAAGTTAATATGAAGCGGATTCTTCAAAAACGCGCCGATACATTTCCGAGATCGAGAATGTGCGCATCGCGGCGTAATCGTAACGCAAAATTGCACTACTCGCATAAATAATCAGTTTAACTAAATAAAAAGTATATATTTTGATAAATATTGCATTGGTTTGTAGAATTTATGAAGCTAGCATACATTACTTTAATAGAATTTTGGATGGAAGACTAAGAAGTTGACATTGTGCGTAGCGAATGACACCACTTTAAAGTCCACGTAAAAGTTGCTCGATTGCAATAATTAAACACAATTTATTTCTCCAAAACAGATTTTATTCCTTGATAATATTGTGCACAGATATTAATAGTTGTTTTATTAGTATTTTGGATGGAATTGGCTTTAAAGCGGTAAAATCGGGACGTTACTAATCGGCGAATTCAAGTTCTACTTTCAAGTAATTTATTTCGTAATTAAAAATTAAATATTTTAAACAGAAGTATATATTCATCCATTATATAGTAGTATTTCCTTCTGAGATGGATAAAAAAAATACTCATCTGTATTTAATAGCGACAGTAGTCAACGATGTTGACAGAAAGTAGTTGACGTTTTCTAAGTTTTTAAATCTTTACAAAACGATGTTAAGGATTAGAAATTGCACATTTTGATATTTAAGTATGTGGTTTAAAATATTTTATTTGATAATAAGGGAGATATAATTTAAGAAGTCTGATGGAGGTTCGAAAGACACCAGAACATCGCGAGTGGTACATACTTTTAAGCTCGATGAATCATCGCGAACTTCGAAGAAGGTCGTTTCTCCAGCCACTTTTTTTATACATTTAATTTCTAGGATTAAATAATTATTTTTCTAATTAAAATTTCACTCTTTTTTCGAGGATTTGCCGATTTTAATCGGAATTTTTATGTACGAAAATTCAATTCGGCTTGTACGTGAGTTTCCGATTTTGGACAAAAAATCGTCCTAAAATTAGGGGGTCGACTTATACGCAGATCGGCTTATACGCAAGTATATACGATAAATAATAATAATAACTATATTTTATTTTCAAAAAATTTGGCATGCATGTTATACACAACAATGTTTGGATACAAATATATCGACCGGCTTCCTGAATTTTTGCTTATCCTTTTCGGCAACTCTGGAACTTCTGGAGGAAAATGAAGGAGTTCTTTTATTGGTAACAAAAACAGTGTTTGTCGCCAAGAACAAATTAGCAGTGGGAATATTCTTTTTTTAGAAAAGTCGCCTTGGTCCAAATTTTAACCATTGTTTGCAAATGTGTTGTGAAAAAAACTGTAAAGATTTTATTTTCAAAAAAGTTGGTATGTATGCTTTTGGACTATCAAACAAAATATTCCTTCTTTAAAATCTTAACAAAAATCTAAATCCGAAAATGTCTATGCTTTTTTTACATAAAAATTATATAACCTTTAACACCCTCATTGCCATCTACATTTAAAAAATTATAGCAACCACCAATCTTTTTCTTTTCAAGCAACATATTAATACTTATCATATATCGGAAATTCAATTTCAGGGGTATTAACTTAAGCTATTATGTTAGTGTTTTCTTCAAATAACTGAACTTTGTTTTGACTTGATGATAGTTTTAGATTTGGACCACTGATCTTTAAGTGTAACTTCTTGCCAATAATTGTAACTTGAAACCAATTGAAGAAGTTACAACTGTACTTCACTGTCATTGCTACTGGAATATTTCGTATATTTTTCATGTTAAAATAAACCTAAATGTATTGTTTTTAGCTGATTTTTTTCTCTTTTGTTTTAAAACCCATTTTAAATGCAATTTGCTATTAAAATAGAAAGTCATTTGCAAGTCAAAGTTGAAGTGTTTAAAAAGCAAGAGCCAAAACTATTAGTTTGGAAATATAAAAATTTATTCTATAAGAATAAAATATAATATTTATATACATTTACTATTTCTACAATGCTGTGGTATTAAAAAACACCACTAAATCACTTTAAAAAAAAGCTGGAGGCACAGTACGGTCGCTTCTACATCGGCTTCAATTCGTCCCTAGAGGGAACAAGGTTTGAGCCTTCCAGAAGTTACAGTTAGAGTTCAGTGATTTAGACTATCTTAAGAAGGATTTCTTAATTGAAAAGCTTGCCAAATTTAAACTGTTTCACGGAACCATTGACTTTAAATATCTTTTGTGTTGTTAATCACTTCTTCCTTCCCTTCAGCTATCACAACCAAGGCAGTCAGAAAAGGCGATGACCTTATTATCAATGGAGGTAAAATGTGGATTACAAACGGTGCCCAAGCTGATTGGATGTGTTTATTGGCAAACACAAGGGAAGGACCTTCACATAAGAACAAATCCCTTATATGTGTTCCACTTAACTTACCAGGTATAATTTATAGATATCTTCATTTATAAGCATACTAGCTGCTAGACTTGTATTGTGGAGAATCTGTTAAAGATTATATACTTTCTTATATGTGAGATACATGTTGTGTTTTCATTATGTATGGCAAACCTGTTTTTCTGTTTGGAAAGTTAGACATTGGCTATTGACTCACACGTTTAGAGGACCCTAACTTTTAATTCTGTTTACAACTAGCTTGTACTAGGAAAACTTGTTACTTTTATGCAATTTTTAAGTATATCCCTACTATATTCTCTTTTCAAAAAAGATTTCAATAAGCATATTTAACCATTCACATTACTTTAGAGACATTTTTAGATTCAGTGATATCATTGTAAAATTTCATAAATAAAATGTGCCAAGTTTTATTAATTACAATTTTCTTAAAAATCAGTTGACAGTAATATATTAAAAATCAGTTGTAATTTTTTTAATTGATCAAATTATTATTCTATATAAAGTTGCACTAATGCTATATAAAGTTGCACTAATGCTATATAAAGTTGCACTAATGCTATATAAAGTTACACTGACAATAATGATGCTTTACTACATGTAATACATTTAGGGAGATATTTCTTAGTTGTTGCCTTCTTTTTCATATGCATAATGTTCCTTGACAATTCAATTCTGAAATGTAATCAAATGCTAATAATTTTTAATAAAATATTAATGAAGATAATAATAAAAAAAATAATGTTAGTCAAGTGCTTGCATATTTAAATACTATGAAAGAAAATAAAAGATGCACCTTAGAAAATTGACTGAACAACATATGTAATTAAAAGTAGTATTGTATTTTTTAGATTCAGTGATATCATTGTAAAATTTCATAAATAAAATGTGCCAAGTTTTATCAATTAAAATTTTCTTAAAATTCATTTGACAGTAATATGTTAAAAATCGGTTGTAATTTTTTTAATTGATAAAATTATTATTCTATGACACTAATGATATATTTATTGAATTTCCTACATTGTTTGGTAAGTCAAACACATGCTAATGATATCTTGTGTATCATAAAAACCTTGTGCACTTGTTTAATTGATTTTTCCCCATCAGATCATTTTATTGCAACATTTTTATGATACCAATGTAAAAATAAAATATAAATATATTTATTAATTATCTTCATTCTGCAACACATTTTTAGTAATGTTGATAGAAATATTAAAAACTGGCATTCCCATGCAATAATTATTGCATGACCTCCCTCCCCACACTATACACACCCACGTGAAAAGATATTAACAAATCTTTTATGGCCAACAGATCAAAAAAGATTAGCTGTCTATTATGGCAGCAATATCAGCAGCTTGTTTAAAAAAACTTATTAAAATGTGTTATTTTAAACACATTAAAAAACGATGTTGATATTTATAAGATGAAAGTATGATTTGTCACTGCTCCGGAAAATTCTCTTTCTTTTGATACCTCACGTGTTAAAATTAGTTGTGTCTAAAGGGCGTAAGTGGGATCTTTATTACTGAAATAATATATATGATATTTCTTTGATATGTATTTGTATTTAATCATATTAGCTGCAATAAAATTTTAAATTGTGCATTTTTTAAATTTGTCTTCTTTGAACTTTTCATGCACAGGTATAAGTGTCCAGACAAATAAGAAGCTAGGGACCTGTAGCTCTGATAACGTTCAATTCTTTTTCGATAACGTGAAAGTTCCTGTAAAAAACATTATTGGGGAGGAAGGAATGGGCTTTATTTATCAAATGATACAATTTCAAGAAGAGAGAATGGCTGGTGTTATTGGAGGTTAGTATGTTTATATTTGTTTATATGTTAAGAGGTTTTTACTGAACTGAGTGCACTTAACAATAAATAAATATATCCAGAAGTAAAATAAAATTATAATAATTGATGTTACAAAAGGTTTATTTTGGAACTTTGATTCTATTTTTAAGATGATCATGTCTATTTTGATATTTTGAAAAAATAAATAATAGTTTTGTTAACATTTGACCAAAATATTATTCTAAAATTTAAAAGTTTTAAACAAATGTAAAAATTGTAAATATTTTTTATACATATGTTTTTCCATAATTATTTTTTACCTGTATATTTCCCAATAATTTTCACATGTACTATATGTATTTATGCTATATTTATGTAACAAATCATTAATTTTTTTATTTTAAATAAGTTTCAATTACTATAATAAAAGAATTATAGAAAAAAAAATTATTGAATTTTTTTTTCACAACTTGGTTAAAAATAAAAAGTGTTTTGTAATACTTGATTTAAAATAGTAAAATAATTTATTAATAATGAAAAAATATTTGTTGTTCAATGTTCGAAATATTTGACAACATTTTTTAAATACTTTTTATTAACATTTGAAATAAACATAATTTTAGAAGTTAAAAAATTTATACAAATGTAAAAATTGTAAATAATTTTATAAATAAGCTTTTTTTAGTACAAAACATCTCAAGTACTAGACATTTAAAATTAAATTAATTAAGTAAATATCCCAATTACATTAATTATCCTTTGGTAATTACTATTTGCTATTGCTTGAAATCTTTTAATAAAATATAAATTGGGCTTATTATTATTTTGTAATTCATATAATTAGTAATATTATATATAGAACAACTTCTTTTTATATAAATTTAATATAAATATAAGTGTTTCATTTCGTTTTATATTTGATAGTTGCTCCTACCTTAACAAGAGTAATTCAGGAAACTATTGAATACTGCAAAGAACGAAAGGCGTTCGGCCAGCCAATAATCAACAATCAAGTCATTCACTACACTCTTGCCGAGTTGCAGACCGAAGTTGAGGCAATGAGATCCTTAGTGTATCGAGCAGCTGGTAAGGTCTATTGATATTAAATTTTAGATACATTTTTGGTTCATTTAGCATTTATTTTCCTGTTGAATAACCAACTTTTAATAAGTTCTGATAGTTCCGATTAGCACTGAAGCTACACAATGGTGAGAAATCCATCCAGCTTTTAAGAACAAGGTATAAACAAAGCAAGATGTCCTCATCTTCACTTTAATTATAAACTTTAAAACATCTCTTGCTGATTAGAACTATATAAGTATTTATTTAATTTCTATAATGTTATTCTAAATATATATAACATAATAATATTATTTCTATAAAGTTGCATTAAAGTTTTAAGTGCATATATAAGCGTTAACATATTTGCAAAGATTAATTACTTCATCTAACATTATAGTTTAAAAAAGAATTAATTTATTTACACAATTCCGGTAAGTTGATTGGTTGATTGAAAAAACGCCACCCTAGAGCTGTACAGTGGGCTATTGGCGATGGTTCAGGGTCTATTTCAAAGGAAAGTCCCAGGAACACTGTCTCGTATTTTTAGACCATGGTCTAAATTGTGGTAAGAACTTTGCATAAATATCTTATTTTATTTCCAGCAAAATCATTTTATTAATTTTTTTTTTAGTTTTATGTGTTAAATTTGAACTGGATTTTAACTAAAATGTAATTATTTTTGCTATCATATTCAGTAATTACATATTTATTAAGTTTAACTTTTGTGAATTGCATTATTTTTAAAAAATATGAATCTTAATACTAAAATTATTCTTTGCTGCAAAAGTTATTTACACCATGTTACTAAAGAAACTTTTTTCAGTTTCACTCTTTTAATGTATAATATTAAAAATAATTTTTTTCTATATATTTGTAAGTTTTTTTTCCGTGAAACTAAATTTAATGGTGCTAATCAGAAAGTTCAACGTGCAACTACAAAACTTCTTAAGGAAAATTTGTACTTACAAATCGCATTAAAAACATGGCTTGATGTTTCTTACTTTATGTTCCCTAATATTTTTAGGTCATATTGATTCTAGTGTGAAAATTTGTATAGTGGAATAGAAGTTTTGTCCTTGTATTGAATACTTCAGTGTTGAATACTTCAGAGTCCTTGGTATAAATCTTGTAACATCACCAATAAAGGTGATTTAATATAACATACATATTTTTTTTAGACCTTTTTACTTCAGTAATATAATTGGTTTTATTTTGATAAATTCTTATAAATTTATATAATTTTTTTTTTGTTTTAAAGAAACTATATCAGTTAAAAAAAATCCCAATCTAATGCAACATAGCATTTACAAACCTAGTTAATGCTAATTCAACTTTGATAATTTATTTAAAGAATATTTTGTAACTTTAAAAATAAGGTATCAAAATGTTAAGGGAGATTTCCTATTGAAATTGTTTTAAGATAATAAGAATCCTATGTTGATATACATCCACTCTTACCTTCAAAGGCTAGAAAAATATTTACTCCATTCTAAAGTGATTTTTTTCCCTTAAAGTTTTTATAGGATTTTTTATGCATCAAAACTACAGAATTAAGGTATTATTCTGCATCGATTTTGAGATTTTTAATTTATTTCCAGCTGCAATGATAGATGGACAAGATATTACTTTGCTGGCATCCATGGCCAAACTGAAGGGTGGCCGGTTATCTCGAGAAGTCACAGACAAGTGTCTTCAGTTCTGGGGAGGAATGGGCTACACTCCAGAGGTTAATATCAGTCGTCAATGGCGAGATATGAGGTTGCTGTCTATTGCTGGAGGTAGCGACGAAGTCATGTGCGCCATTATATCCAAGTATATGGGAATTTTGCCGAAAGTAAAGTAAACCTAGATTGGTAAGCTGTGTTACAATTGGTATTGGTTAATTTTATAAATTGTAAAGGATTTTTGTCATTGAAACTTTTGAAAATTTATGTGTTTGAGTTTTCTTAATTAAAAAATCTTGTTAATTTTTAAAAGATTCTTTTGAAAAGTTAAATATTTTCTTGTTTGTGTCGAACTTTTTATGTCTGTTTTACCAGGATGTTAAAGGAGATTATAATTTTTTTTGTATATTTCTTTTCAATCAATATATTGTATAAAAATCAGGGTTCCCACGAACCTGGAATCGTTATGAAAAATGAACATTTTTACAACTTTTCGGGAAAACTTAAGAAATTTTTCAAAACATCTTAGAAGCCTTATCAAATTATTGTTTTTACTATTGATGACATTTTCTTTTCATTACAAAAATATAAATTTGTAAAAATTATAATTTCTCGGGTATTTTAAATACTTTTGATAGGTTATTATTTGCAAGCACTTCCTTTTTACGGTTCCTCAACATTTATCTTTAAAAAAAAAAATCCATAATTTTTTGTATTTTTTCCCTAGATTTTTTTTAAAACCTTGTGGAAACCTGGAAAAGTCAGGAAATTTTAATCTTACTTTTGAGTGGCAACCCTGAACAATTAAGAATCTATTTTAGGAACTAAGCAAATAAAAAAGCCAATAGCGAAATTTGTTAAAATATAATATTTTCCCGAGTAAGATAGAACAAGTTTTACCATATTATTAAATTTAAACATATATTGATTGTACTGAAGTTATATTTTTAATGGTAAGTTGTAAAGCAGTCAAACATATCAATAAATTGGAAATTTACATTAGTGCAAATAATTGCCCTATCAAATTTGCCATGCTATGAAAGATTTTATATACATTTTGAAAAATGAAATGATAAATGAATAAGGTGTGAAATTTTTTAGCAATTTACATGAAATATATATGTGCTGATAATGAAGTGTAAAATTTGTGACTTTCTATAAGCATAATGGTGCTGAATAATGTTTTCATGTGATGGATTTTAATATTGTGAAAGAAATGATAGTTTTAAGCCATATTAATCTCATTTTAGCATTAAATTTATTTAAAATAATGTATTACTATATATTGGTTTAGTATATAATGTTGCATATTTATTTTTAATTTATTTTAAATGTTAAATTTCAAAAACTATTTTTAATCAAATGAATATTTTTTACAATGTTTTTAAATAAAACGTTTAAAAATACATTGTTTTTTAATGAAAAGGAAACTGCACAAAACACTAAACAGTTTATTGACTTTAAAATATTTAAGTATTTTAATCTTATACAAATATAAATTTATATACATTTATTTACACGTTTCAAAAATGAAATCCAATTTGGATTTTCGTTTACATAAATATATACTGCATATACTAGTTTTAAAATACAAATACGTTAACGTCTAACTTCGAAGACATTAAATCCAAAAGTTATAAATCTAAAACTAGCTAAATTATTTTTCATGAACTTTAATTTAGTTAAAAAACAAATTTCAATTCATTGTATGAACTTGAAAATTCATTTACACCCTAGTTTAAAGTTAATAGCCTTTTCTCAGAACATTAACTTATCAAAACGTATATTACAAATATGATACTACCTCCTTGATATTTCTAACACTCGTTCTCAACAAAAACTGAGAATACTGCTCCGATTGTACATTAATATCACATGATATTTCATCATCAATAATACCTTTAATATAATTGACTCTCTTGATGTCAAACCACCGATGCAAGACGCTATCAATATCATCCGATTCATCTAGGCTTTCTATCACTCTGGTCACATCCCAAAGAAAGCTTTCGAACAGAGTCTTTGTTTGCGACAACGAAACCGCTTTTTCTTCCATAAATAACCCAATAGCGCCCTCAAACACTTTCCTAGCCATTTCGGAAGAAAACTTTTCAGTCGAAGTCACAGCGAACTCCTCGGCCGTCTGAATGCCCAGCATTTGAAACAGCAGCATCAGCGCGTACTGGCACAGGGAGATCTTGCAGGAATCGGACACGTAGTCGTTTTCGTCGTAGCAGTCATCGTACATAAATACCAAAGTATTGTACTTGTCTTGTTTTGACTTGGCCAAGATCAAGTTCTGGAAGCTAGGGTCGATAGACTCGATGCCCTGTGCCTGGAGAGACTTCAGTGAATGTATCAATTGCAGTATTATGAAGCACAGTTCTTTCTCGTTCTCGGCAGAAAGGGAGTTTGGCAAGTTCTCGGAGAAGCATTCGATTGTAGAGATGTTCGAGCGGTTCAGAACCAGAACCGTAGCCTGCATAGATTCCAGTTCGATGTCGCTGGAGTTGTCGAGTAGATCTCGGGGAATGTAGTCTAGAAATTGACCGAATACAGGGTATTTCAATTCGTTGCTTTCATTCATGCGGTTATGCTGTTGTTGTACAGTTACCTAAAATAAATAATCATGACATGTACAAGAAGTATGTAAACTATATAAATGTACAAGTTTTGGTTTTGGTTTGGTTTAATTAATGGCGCACTAGAGCTGCACAGTGGGCTATTGGCGACGGTTCGGGGTCAATCTTTAAGGAAAGATCCGGGAACACATACACATTCATACATGCACGTCGTTATTTTAGAACCATGGTCAGATGACGAGGAAACACCTGAACTGGCACCCAACGCCTTCAATAGACGTCAGGACTTTGGACCCCGCAGATGTATCGTGCACCAGTCCTGTATACACGCCAGTATAATTTGTTCGATCACAAGATCACTACTTTTTTACTTTTCTATATAAATGTACAAGATTAAAGAAAAACATACAACGTAATCAGTGGCATAGCAATTCAAAAGTAATGGAGATCTAAACTAGTTCCATTCCAAAAATATTTACCAATATAAAATAACAGTAATTAGCAGTTATGCTAATTAGTAATTAGCCATTAATTATCAATTAGTTGTCAATTGTCAATAATTTGTTAATTACCTAGTTAACTGAATACATTTCTTAAGAAATTTATAATTTTTTTTATTATTTAAAATTAGTACCAACATATTTTTCTTGAATTATTTTTTTGTGTTTATGGTTGGCATAAGCCCCTCCCTTTCTTACGCCTATGCTAGACATTTAGTCTGAAAGAAAGCGCCAAACCAGTATTTTTTACATACTATAGAAAATGTTACAAGTGATATAAATAGTAACAGTTTCAAAGATGTTTTCAATAGGTAAATGACTTTAAAAGCAAAAATGTTTTAAATAATTGTTCAAAAATGGTATACGTTGTGTTTCACTAAATTTTGGTGTGGTAGATTTCTTAAACTCCTAGAGTTAAATTACCTATAATATTTGTTTATCTTACGTTTTATTTTATCCTGAGATATTTACAGACTAGATAAACACTATTTTTATATATCCTAGATTTTTTTTTATCATGTTCTCACAGTTACAATTACTATAAAATATATTTTGCAAGTGAAGGGCTAAAGACAAATTGGTGAATTATATAAAAAATTCAGAGTAATGTAAATATTAAATTATATATATTTTTTGTGAGTTATGCATTATAAAAGATTTAGGTTACATGTATATATTAATCTATCAGTTTCACTTTATGTAATTACTGATTTCATGGGAGAAATATTTACAATAAAATATATTAGTAAAATTTCTGAAAGCCTTAAAATTAGAAATTTACCATAATTATTTAAGCTCATATAAATTCACCATTTTTAAATCGAAATGTTAATTTTTATATGGTTAATTGACAATTGCTAATCGAAGGTAAATTATTATAACACTTTTTACATTTTTAAACTGGATAGTGGAAACAATCAAGTGGCTAGAGACATTTTGTAGATTCAATAAGTATATAAAAATACATATCCTAATCTTATCATCTTCCAAAAGTTGTTTAAAAAATATATATAAATCTGCACAACAAAATTAATTGTACTACATTTGATTTAAAAATTGAAAAGGTTAACAAAAAATGTTTTTACTGTGTTTGAATTATTAAAAGTTATCTTACCACCAAAGTTATGGAATATTCAGGATATTGTGGCATGGTTGCATGATATGCTATCTTTTCTCCAAAGGCAAAAACTGATGAGGGTTGGGCAACATCTATTTCAAAATCTGACCATTGAAATTTAATTGTCTGCAGTTTGGATAAATAGCTCTTTCTTTTCTTTAGTGCCTGAAAGTAAAATAACGTTTACTAATTTTTGATTCTAAACAAACAAATATAAATTCATTTTACAAAACACTTTCATTAACTGATATATTTAAAATGATTGTATTCATGGATTTGAAAAAGATGTATATTTAATTTTTATTAAAAAAAATGTGTATTCGTAATTTCAAGTCGTATAAAATTTAATTAAAACTTTTTGTAGGTATGCCTAATATATTAGTAAATATTTTAGTCTTGAATTCATAAAACTTTTAAAGCATTTAAAATATAAATAATTCATAAAACTTTTAAAGCACTTAAAAATATAAATAATTCATAAAACTTTTAAAGCACTTAAAAAAATATAAATAATTCATAAATACAAATGATGAAGATGATATAAAGCTTAAATGTTATATAAAATTGGTTCACACTAGTATATCTCAACTGTCCAGTCTTCAGAAAATGCTGATCCAATTTATTTTTCAATAATTTTTTTTTTCTTAATTTCAATATTCTCAGCATTTTTTTGCTGGATAAATTAGAACAATTAAACAAATATGCATGTGACTGCATGATTAAAATAATTTACATAGTTTGTGCTTGGAATTTAAAAAATAGCTAATACATTAATTTGATATATTTTCAGAAAGAGTTAAAAGAGCAAAGAGAGCAAAAGTTAAAAAAAATCTCATAAACATCGTTTTATTTAAAACCTTATCAGTTGCAATTTCATTAAAAACTATCAAACAAATCTTACATTTAAAGTATATTAAATAGAACCAAATATAATTATGTTTACCTGATTTACTAATTTGACCAGAAGTTCTCGATTAGATGCAGTTAGGACTAAATAACTATCTTCTAACGATTTCCATGGGTTAGGATTCTTCACAATGTTGCTCATTTGAGGCTTCATGTATATAGGAGGTGGTCTAGCTGGGGCTTTAGTTACTGGGGAATGCTTATTACGCATCAGAATTGACTTGGAAAGCCTCTTGTTTGGATCCGATGTGCTTGTTTTCACTGTCACATTGATAGTTTGGGGTTCTGGCTTAACTTCTAGTATTGTAGTTTGACTTTCATCTTGCTCTTCAATCGGCTTTGGAGAATCAGGTATATTTGTATCAAACTGCAATTAAATGTGATTTAATAAGTTAGAATGTCATTATATTACACAATTATTAATTTTGGAAATATGTAATCTGCAAATTAGGGAATTAGTATTTTTACAGCACAGGAAATAATAAGCTAATATTATCATAAAACTTTAATTATAAAAGTAAACATTGAATTATAATATTAAACTTTAATTTACTATTGAAAAAGCTTGTGTTAACCATGCCATTTATGAAAATATTATATCAGGACTGATGGAAAGTAAAAATTACTTATGAAGGCCGCAGAGCTAAAATAATATAGCTATAACCATTGGAGCGAGGACTATGCCTCACCGACCACTTTACTCCTTTTTGTAGAAAAACTTGCACCTTTTTTAGCAAAGGTAAAGAAATAGTCTTTTGCATAGATTTAAAAACGCATTTCTGGCTTTCAAAAATACATTAAATGTTACACATTTAATGTTTTCCGTACTTACTTACAAGAAAAAGAAGATGAAAGGCACCGGAAAAAAATCATTTTTAAACATTTATATGATGTTACATGAGACTCCTGCATGGTCAAGGAAGAATGTTTTCTAAACTTTTCTTCCGAATTGTATGCATCCGTGCGACACGGTAAAGATTGTCGCTTAATGGGTGTCCTCGCTCCAGTTCTTATAGTTATATTTTAGCTCAGTGATGAAGGCAGTTATTTTTTTTATGTAATATTTAAAAAATAAATTGATCTAACACATTCACTCTACTAATCGAAATATGATTTTTGTATGCAATTACCTTTTTGTCAATATGAAATTCTAAATCATTAAGGAAATTGAGACATATCAAAGTAATACTATTTTGAGATTTTATATTTAATGTATCTATTTTGGTCGTACAGTTTCAATGTAATTATACGTGTTATATAAAAAATTTTGAGCAATAAAAACTAAATATTTACCGTTGTTTTAGAACTACAACTTTCCGGGCTGTCGGTTCGAATGTCTAATATTGTTCCAAAAGTATTTTCTTCAATCGGTGGGCTGTCTCCATTTCCGTCATTGAATTCTTTTTCGCATTGGATTTCTACTTCAGATACGGAAACTAATCCCACATTGTTGTCTGCAAAAAATTACATTGTAATGAAGTGTTGTAATGAAATGTATCAGATTTAAATTTATAAATTGGTCAATGTTTACGTACCATATATTCCACATTCTATCCTTTGAGGTGATGTTTTACATTGCCTCTTTGGGGCTTGGGGTTTCGTAGAAAATGGTGCTTCTGTACCAGTCACGGAATTGCAGTTTACGACTGGAAACTGAAAAAACAAGAAATAAAAATGTTAAATTTTATTATAATTAGTGGTCTTGATCAGAGTTCGAATGCTTGCGATGAATTGGAAATTTTTAGAACTTAAATTGTGTGAAATTTGAGAAGCCATGTTTTCTGCATGATATTTTGACAATTTTTCTAAAGGATATGAAGAACAAAAGGCAATATTTTATCTATGTGTGTATGTGGACCAGTTAGGAAAAAATTAAATATATCAAAAGCAAAGCAGCGGCTCCTGCCATATTTGCATTTTAAAAAATAATCTTTTAAAAAAAATGAAAACCGACTTTAAGAAAATATGCGCTAATAAGTAAAAAATAATTTTTAATGTTACGAACAAGCTAAAAAAATTTAATTATTTAATATCAATTTTATACTTATTAAACATCCTGTAACAAAACCTTTTGAAATCAGTGACAAAATTTATGTAGAATTTTTGTAAATAGGCGGTTTTAAGTAAAAAAATTTGGCTGTTTAATTTTAAAGTTTTAGTTGGCGCGCATTTCAGTCAGTTAAATACGATATAGTTTCATGTAAGTCTTTAGTAATAAATTCAAGTAAAAATTTATGGATATTTTATAAGTCTACGTGTTCTGAAGTAGGTAAAGAAAAACTTGTTAACAATGGTTCAATTATCTGAGCACAATATTTCCAAGAACGGATACATTTCATACACAAAATACTAGTGTAATTGGAATATGACAGCAAAGTGATAAAATCCAACATTCGACATACTGATTGTCATCTTTCAAGTATAAAACTGTATTAAAAATTCCATAAAGTAAAAAGAAAATCCCCTCTTTCCATAATAAGTATCTATCAATCAATTGTTTTTCATTAAGTAACTTAGTTGAAGTACCCGGCTTTGCCTGAGTTTTACGCAGACTGTTGGCCGATTTTTTCAATGTGACGCCATTTGACGGTTTCAGTGAAGTTATTTCTGGAAAAGAGGATAGGGTTGGTTTTTCGAAATTTCATTTAAAGAGTAACCTTCCTTTTGTTTTGATAGTTAAGTGTGCAAAACGTTATCGAGTTCGACTGTAGAGTTGGGAAAGAAACCCCACAAACCCTCCTTTAAATATAGTTTGCTTTTTTTTAATTAAATAACTAGCTGAAGTACCCTGCTTTGCCAGGGCTTTACTCAGACGATTGGCAGATTTCTTTACTATAGCGCCATCTGGCGGATTTAGTAAGAAATCATTCTGCTTTAAGGTGTTGGAAAGGGGTTGGTTTTTCGAAATCTCATTAGACAGTGACCTTCCTTTTGTTTTGAAAGTCAAGTAGTTAAAAAAAATTATTAAACTTAGAATAATACTGTAGAGTTATATAAAAAACAAACAAACCCACACACATTTTTCTTTAGATTCCTGTATGAAATATGTTTACGAGTAAATTATTTATGAGACTTATTTCTATACCTTGAATGTCCCGTCCGGATTGAGAGCCTTGTTTCCGGGCAGCAAGGAATGCGCCCTGGGTGGGGGCGGAGGCTTGGGGGGTCGGTGGGGCGAGGCTCCCCCATTCTTAGAGCTCCCCGAGGTGAGGGTGCTCGCCTGGGACACGGAGGAGGTGCGAGAGGGGGTGGGGGAGTTGGAGCTCCCTGATGCTTGTCTCTCTTCCGAATCCTGAATTAGAAAGAAAAGCTATATATTTAAAATGTTATTTTTAAAAAATATTTTATGTATAATTAATTTTTCACACTTTGACATTAAAATATTTCGATTTAAAAATGTCCTTAAAAAATCGTGACAAATTTCCTTTCGAACAGAAGTTTTTTATATGTATGTTTATGCATTTTTCCTTCGAGGTTTAAAAATTTTAATTCTGGACTTACAAAAATATCTTTTAATATATATTTTAAAACATAATTATTTTTTTAAATAAGTTTTTAATTAAAAAGTCTCAATATCAAAGTATTAGTGTATTTCTAAACTAAAAATAAAATTCCTTGAATTTTTCACGATTGTCTAAAAAATTGGCTGAAGAAAAAAAGGGGAACGTCGAATCCGACCCGCCAATTCCCCATTAAAAATTAAAACTATTAGGCAACAGTAGATGGCGCCAGGAGTTAAGTCACATGTTTTAGATGACATGCAATTTCCATTCGCGAGTGGCAACGCCATCATTCCAGTTTGTTTTGATTTGCTCTCGATGTATTCTAAATTTGTTATTTCTGTCTGCGTAATATAAAAACTAGTTGGCATACTTCAGATAATAATTATCCTAAAAGAGATTGACGTAAAGAAATAGTAGATTGGTAAGTCATCTATATTCATTGTTTTAACGTGTTGTAGTTTAGAATAAAATCTAGGATTCCCCGGTGTTTTAATGCGGGAGATTATAATTGTAAATTTTCAAATTTTGTTATAAAAAGTTATTTTTTTAAAACAAATATGGGTACAGATGTAGTATAGGACATTTGGCGCACGAGGTTTTTTTTGGCGTGTTTTATTGGGGTGATAAATTTATAGTATGGCAACCACACCTGACATTGTTGGTATATTCCGATCCTTGTTGCGACTTTCAATTTGGCAACCCTATGACGTCATAGCGCTGTTTAACGGCAATTTTTCATCGCCAAAAAAAACATCGCGCCAAATGTCCTATACTACATCTGTTCCCAAATATGTATTTTAACTTGTATCAATTATAATTTTTTCATGAAGCCCATAGACGATTTACTGACTGGCCAACTTTGAACGAGTGACATTTTCCTCTTGTTTCATGTTTACTATTATGGTATTTTTTTTAGGATATGATGTTGATTAAAAAGCAGACACCATACGTGCTTTTTTCTATTATGGTATTTTTTTATGGCATTTTATTCAATGTTTATATTTGGAAGTGCAAGTGTCAAAATTGGGTTTGTTTACATTTATAGAAACTAGGTTTTGATTAAAAGAAAACATTAACAGATCATCATATATATATATTAATATATTGTGTTAATTATTTCTTAGACACGATAGATGTATTATAATGAATTTGGAGCATATATTAGCAATTTTTGTTTTCTTTGCTTTGCTCTTGAAATATTGCAAACTATTTAAATGGGCTGCTTGCAAGCAGAAAGTATTCGTTAATAAGATATCTTATGCATGTCAGTTATCTTTTTAAACAGTTTTACCTTTTTAGTTTTATATTAAAGTTTAATCTAGATCAAATAAAGTGCATGGCATGAACATACATGTGTCTTTTAAGTAATAATTTGTGTTTATTTCTTAACTATAAATATCTGTAATTTATATATCACTTGAAAATCTCAATAAAGGATAGCACCATGTGAAAAATCTTTTCTCTATTTCAAGATTCCCACATTTTCCAAATATTCTTAACAATTATTAAACTTGCTAGAACATGTTTTTTGGCTCCTTTTTACTTTGTTACAAACAATAGGTAAGTTGTGGTGATCATTTTGCATTTCAATCGTAGAGTTCCCTGACAAAATTCAGGAGATTCACTTTAAATATAGTAACGTAACAGTTGTTTTATCAATAAGAAATGCACAAATCCAAATACGAGTTTAGTTTGGCTCTCGTTAAATGGCAGCTATGACATCACATTTACAGGTTTTAGATAAGCCCATTGGTTAATTCGTCCAAACTCATTTGTTAATTCATTGGAAGCAGTTTAAAGGGGCGTTACCCAACTGCCAATTAATCAGAGCCAGACTTACGAGCTCCGATTCTACATGTTGTATCCACTTCTAACTCTTTTGTTAAAATGGTAAGAGAAACCATCAAACCTTATAACTAGTTTTGCAGCTGCAAAGCGTTTCTAATTTTTTTTTATGGGTAAATGATGTTTTTTCTGCATTTTATGATAAAAAAAGCCTTAGCGGTACCAAAATCCTAATTTTCAAATATAACCAGTTTTGCATCTAGGCTACTCGTGTAATTTTAATTCGAAAATCTCAGTTTTTATATCATAGGCAGTTCGTATAAAGTGTTCATGGTGCAGTAAGGCTTTGAAATTAGGAGATTAAAGTTAGGCATTTGGCACCTACCAATTTGATTTTAGTTCCCGAGATGTTCTGCTTAGGCATTATTTTAAAATAATTAAAATTGCTTAAGCAGATCTGCCAACTGTTACAATATATTTGTAATTGTTAAAGCTTCTTTTAAAAAATTAAAAGCATGTTTCCATTTGTACTCTAAAAATATTATCGTATTCCTAGCAAAATTACTGACGAGTACTAGAGCATTTATTGAAAATTAATCTTGGACGTAAAAAATGACAACTTAGTGTAAAACTGATCGTCAAACTGGATTTTTTATTAAAAAGTTAGACATAAAAAATGACGACTAGGTGTAAAATTACGGTCGTCAAAGTGAAATTTTTAGGTGCAAAATATGACTAATTTACCATTAATGTCAAACCCTGGTCATCAAAATATGACCGTTAATTTCGATCTGTGGGTGCATTGGATATGTACTTCATACACTAATAAAGTTTTAAGTTACAGCATTGCTTGGCTAAATATACCACAATCAACTTCAAATTCATATTTAAAATGCCAAAACATTATCCAAATTCTTTACCTTGTCAGTTAATGTATATTTAACTTTAAGTTATTATCAAATAATCTTTTTAATAAATAATGGAAAAGTTTAATTTTTTTTAGATTATGAAGAATATATTTTGTATAATATAATTAGGAATCATCTATAATTTAAATTTGTATGGGCCCCCTTTTAAGCAATGTATTTTGAACATTAAATTACTATCACTTTTAAATATTTCAATAATACTGCTATCAGAAGTTTAAAAATATTTACATGACTAATTCAAATTTTGCATTTTATTTTTAACTTATAAACTTGGTGAATGGACATACATTAATATTTGTATTTTAACTTGTTTACTGCTGATGCCTAAAGGATGCAAGTCGGCTATTGCCTTTTAGTGTTATTTCGAAGAACGTGCAGGATTAGCAGAGAAAAAGTTAAAATTTTGTATTAAAATGAAAGTTCATTTGTAATAAGTTTAAACTATGAATACTAAGGTTGATAAATGATAAATATGTACTATTGTAAATAGTACATATTAAAATCAATAGTATTGTGTTAATTTATAACTTTAGCCATTATGCGAAATATAATTAAAGAAAATACATAAATATAAGGGGTTTATCCAGTTTTTCTAACAATACATATAAATTTTAAATTCACAAAAATATTCAATGTTCAAATAATTTTCAAATCTAAACCGTTAGGGTGTTTCTTTGAAGCTATATCGATTCAAATAATAAAAATTATATTTACCCAATATACATTGGAAATTGTAAGTAAACTATTTTTCATAGACAACAACTTTAACATTTTGTCCTCTTTCTAACTGCTCATAGGGTCATAAACCCTATGAGTCTCATTTACTTTATAGACGAGTCATTTCTCATTAAAAAAAATGAATGCTGAATTAAATGCTAAACTTCTAATGAGAATTCTGAAAAAATTGAGACAATTCAAAAAACATTTCTTGAACCAATTTTTATATAACTGATTTTACTTTACTAATTTCAAAAAATCTTATTGTAGTACCATCCATTAATTTTCACCTTATAAAAACTTTGACAGGTATTGGAATCTCACTAGTTCACAAAATTAAAAGAAAATCCTATCAATTTGTGTAATTTATTCACATGATTTGGCAAAAAAAGTAACATTTGTTTTACTAAAAAAACATTAGAATTTACGAACAATATCATAATAAATAAAAATTATTATATATATTTAAATCTACAAAATGTCTTTCTTTGCAACATGCTAGTGGAACATTCATTTTTTTTAAAATCTCCTTAGTAAACTTTCTCGGGAAGGATCACCTAAAATTTTTGAAATCTATTTTTGAACTATTAAATATCCTATCTTGTTCATTTTTATCTTAAAATAAATAAAAGCATATAAAAAAGCTATCAAAAGCTTTGGAGAATTGATTTGATAGATATGTTTAATTAAAAACCATAAAATTCCATAAGTGAATTTGATCCTATATTTTGTACTATTTGCGATAGAATTATTCATTTAACCTTGTATGAAGAGATTATGTATGGGGAACACACACAATATTTACTAAAGAGTTCGATATAGCTTTATATCTTTTAATTTTCTCTAAAAAAATATATTTCATTATTATCAAATCTTCCCTACTATCTCATAATTTTATAAATCGATTGCATAAATTTTTTGCTAGTAATGATTTGCAAGCAGATTTGAATGCATTTAATTTTTGAGTCATAATTTTATCTACTAACATTTGCATTCTGTATATATAAAATTAAACTTACCTCATGCTCTGACGTAGGAAGCCTCGACTGAAGACATTCATAATTCACTTCAGATTTTAAATCCTGCATAGGGGACATGGTATCCGAATAAAAGCTTCCATAGTCACTAGACACACTGTTTCTGAGGGAAAGGTCATCAGCACTTGCCGAGAAAGACGACATGGACCCTGAGTGCAAAGAGTCAAATCCCGGATTCACTGTCACCGACTTATTCTCTAGATCCATCGGGTGGATTATTTCCAGCTTTGCCCGCGGCCTTTCGAAATGGTCACTGTACTTCCATGCTTTCGGATTGGGACTGTTCGGATCGAACGCGGCAGAATTTTCGCTCTCCTTTTTCATTTTGAGCAGTTTCTTGAGGGAGAACTTTTTCCTGGACCTCGCCCCGTCTTCCGCGTACCCCATGGCCAGCATCTTGCACTTGGAGTACTGCGTGAGCAGGAAGGAACTCTTGGACTTGGACTGCTTCCGCTGGTCGTACCCGTCACCGTTGACGTTCCAGGATGCGTATCCAGCCTCTGTGTCCTGGGATGAGGTGGACGTTGTGGATGAGGAAGATGAAAATGCCATGGCCTCGCCTCTGAAACTGGAAAATCCGAGGGGCGCGTCCACAGGTGCTGGAGATGTTCTACCTGTGCAGTTTGGGGGGTCTTCTTGAGGTGGTTCAGGGATCTTAGGGGGCGCAGGGGCTTGTCTTTTAGTGTTCCCGTTGCAGTGGCGAACCTGTTCCAATTCTATCGCAAGTGCCGCAAGTTTAGATTCCCTAGGAACGGCCTTTTCAGATTGTTCAGTTTCTTCATCTGGTATATCGTCGTTGTCCACTTCGTGGTATATATTGCTTTCAGCGTAGTGGTCTACTAATGTGATTGACTTTGGACCATCGGAATACATCGATGCGTTTGAAACGGAGTAATATTGACCATTTTCTATGGTGCTCGAGTCGGAATTCCTCCTGTTTGGCTGTAAAAGATCCAGCGATTTAGTTTGCGTTAGGGGTAGTTTCTTCATAGGTTTGGCAGGGAGTTTCGGCTTCGTTTTGAATACCATTGATGGTTTGTTTTCCGGCTCACTCCTGTAACTGTGGTGTGATCTCAGATCTTCATTTTCACTTTCTGTAACGGACGTATGTCTATTTCTACTGTTCGAACGAGTACTATTTTTACCATTGACGATTACATTTATTGAATGGGGCATTTCATTCCTCCCAAACTCATCAGATGAAGAAGATGAGGACGAATCACTCCTAGAAACAAAGAGATCAGAAGCAGGACCGTATATTGCACTAGGTTTAGCTGCTTTGTCACTCGAAGTTACTCCATGCAGAAATGACGTACGCGGTTCCATACTTTTCAAGTTTTCGATAAAATCATCCGAATTTATTTTCTCTGCAGTGCTGGATATGCTTATTTCCACACTTGTATTATCAATCCCTTTGTTTTCCTGAGCGCATTTCCTTTCGTCTTCTGTTGGGTCAGAATCGAACTGATCGTACTTATCCATTTGCTGATTGTTGTGGCGATTGGTTAGGGAGGTATTGATTGCCTGCAGTATCTGTCCTGGCATGCCATCCCCACCTTGCCACTCGTTGTTTTCGTCGGGCAGCGTGTCAGTGTTTTCAGTCTCCCCTCTTCCTTCTCCGTCAGAAAACATCACAGGATTCTCCTGCCCCGTGTTTTGAATGGAAATAGCACTGGAAGGTGGCAGAGTTTCTTGAGGAGACTCTGGTTTATTTTTAGCAGCGTCGGAGTTTCCAACTGTAGCAGTCTCGACCACGGTAACCCCGCCGGATGATACCACCGGGTTCGTTTTATCGCTCTTCATCGCGACGTTTGACATTTCGTTCCTTCGGGTGTTTTGATTACCCATTTTTGGATCCTTGTTCGCCGGATTAGCATCTTGGGTTTGTGGATTCGATTTGATTTCATTGATGTTTCTGCTTTTTTCTGTTATCGTCGTATTTTTTGTTATCTTCTCTTCAATTTCCGAACTGCACTCGAGCATGAGTTTAACTTTTGATTTATTTCCCGCTTTCGCATCAATCTTTTCGGCTTTTTGACTAGATTTCTCAGCGATACTTGCATCTTTCTGGTTTGAACTAAGTTCTTGGTTCGTCGTATTCTTACTCGCATTTTCCATGTTCTTTCGAAGCAAATTGGCATTGTCGGAATTGAATTCGGTGTTTACTTTTGTTATTTTCGAAAAAGCCTTATCGTCCTCTGTCTCGTCCAAACTGTCCGACCCGTGCTCATTTTCGCAATCCGAAGTATTCATCTCCCACTCCAGTTCTTCCGGGCTAAAATCTCTTCCCCCGTAACCAATTACAAGCGGCTCTTCATCTTTGAAACCTACATTGCTGCCTCGACGCGACTGTTGGTTAATTGGCGACGAGACCCTTTTTTTCAAGATGCTGTGCAGGGGACCAGATAACGAGTCCTCGCTTTTACTCTTGACCAGTCTCGGCTGTTCAACGTCGTATTCCGGAGACGATAATTCATCCGAGCTTTTGCTTTTAGCCGATTCCTTATTTTGTTGACCATTCCGAGTTCTGGTCGTCGCTTCCTTCTTCGTTTCATTGGTTTTCGACTTGGTCCCATTGGTTATTTTAGTGTTGACATTCCGATGGCAATTGTTTCCATTTTGTACCGAGTAACCATTTGCAGGTTGGGTGTTCTTTTTAAAATGAGAAATTTCCGAGTGTTTCTTCTTCCCATGTCCGTTTGTTGTTCCTTTCTGGTCGTCACTGGAAGACATTTGTGAATCCGACGTGTTCCCATTGGTTAGTTTTGCCTTGCTGGCGATTTTCTTCTCGATTCCATGAGAGGCCTTGTTGATGGTCAAAAGTCGGCCCTGGAAGCCGGTTTCCAGTTTGAAAGGCTGAGAGTTTTTGGTGTTTCTTTCTGATATCAGAGATTTCCAAGTGGTATGAGGCGTGGAATTATCGTGAGGTGTGTAAGAGTTGGAAGAATGAGATACATATCTTATATTTAAGTTTTCGTTTTGATTTGAGTGCTGGATGGCGTCAATCGACTCGCTTTCACTAATGTCGTGGTCTCCAACCGATTTGAAACAGTTGGAGCACAGATCTTTTTTCCACGCATTTTGCACGAAATTTTGACAGATGACGGACATCTTGCTGTCTAGTGTTCCTGGCAGATTTCCTCCATTCTTCCTGTAATAGAAAATATAGCTTAAAAAATTTTGCTTAGGGAAATTGTAAAATAATTATTAACATTTACAAATTGGCGTCTTCCTCTAATTACAGGGGAATTTAAGTTATTAATTTTTTATTAATATACTCTACAGTTATAAAAACGTCTCCATAATAATCCTAATCCTTAATTCCTTAATATATCCTAACTTGTAACGCTCGGAAGGTTCCGCTATGGAGACATTTCTGTTATCTCTTATATCTCATATTTATAGATAAATGAATCATTTTTATAATGTAAAATTGGTACATATACAAGTTTACGGCTTCCGCTTTATATGTCGCCGAACGGCCGGCAGCGAAAAGGATCGATACAAAACTATGCTTGGAACTTAAAAGAGTTAGCTACCCCTTCGATCTTTTGGTCGATAATATAATGACATTTTTAAGGGCTAATAAATTTTAGTATTGCGTTTTGAAAAAGTTAAATGGATGTGATGTGAGCTATTGAATGATAGTTATATGAGACTTCTTTAATAAAGCATTAAAAGCGTAAGATTAAATTTTTTTTTAGGGAAATCGTTTGGAAATATTTACTTTTGCAGTTATACCAGCCCCGAATAATGCAATGAATATTAAATTTTGTTTTTATTTACAGGAAATGTCGCGTATCAGGGGACTCGAATTGCTGTTCAGCTTGGTGAAAAATCAGCTGCAGTCGAAGCAAGATTGCGTCGTTGCAGCCCTCCACTGCCTCCTCATCAACGAGAATCTGCAATGCGTGGGAACAGGCGAGGAATTTTCCGACAGCGACACCAACACGGAACTGCTACCCAGAGACTGGAACCAAAACCAAGAGGTGTACACTCTCCGGTACACGAGCAAAGACAAAAACAACAAGTTCTTAATCAAAATCGTCAAAGCCGGACAGATCATGCACGCGAACATTGTCCTGAACGAAGACATCGCCGCTGCCATGTCTGTCAACGTGGACAAAACCGTTGGCGACGACTACAGCGACTTCTCCACCGCTTATTCGGACCTAGACCCACTTAGTGCAGCGTTCCGACGCGATATCTTAGAGAAACTCACGCAACCCACTGCGAAAAAAGAGGAGGCAGCTAAGCCTTCTAGCAGCAACCAGCAATCTCCGTCAGGCAATCCTCTGCAAGTGCCTAGACCCCATCCAAGACCACACGTGCCGGACTTCGATGACCGATTTGGTGAGCGATCTCCCTTCCCTGCATATGGTGGACGAGATCTGGATCCATTGGGACGTGCTTCTGGGGGCATGATCATGGACCCCTACGACTTCAGAGCCCCAAGAAGACCGAACGAGCCACCTTTTGGGCTCCCTAGGGGAGCTGTACCACCAGGAGCTAGATTTGATCCTTTCGGACCAGATGTTCCGGGTCCGAATAGGGGTCGACCTAACCCAGACCACTTCAGACGTCCCGACGATTTTGACGATTTCATGTAATTGTGTTGAATGGCATTTAGTGCAAGTCATGGTTCCTTGTTGTCCTTATGATTGGAGTTGAAATGCCATGGGGTTGGGTTGAACTTGATGAACAGTTAAAAGAAACCGTTTTGTAAATGTAATTGGGATCATGTTCGTTCATGTTATTTCTTGTTGTGTTAATAAAAAAAAGCATTTAAGTAATTTTAATGTTTCATTAGTCATATAGGATTGCCACCGCCAAAAAATATTGAAGTATATGGGAATGAGAAATGTTGAAGTAATATTGAAAAAAAAAATTGAAGAATATTGAAGTATATGGTAAAATATTGAAGTATATGGTAATGAGAAATCCTTTAATTTTGAGAATATTGTATGGGTGCTTATTTCGTAATTTGGCTGCAACCAGTTTGGCTGAGCAAACTTGATATTCTTGGAGCAAAAGTTGGATTTTTTGTTTGTCTTACTATTTTCGATATTTAAACTGAGCGCACTTGACACTTTTTCTTTGTTAAAGGAGTAGGTGGAAGAAACCGCGACACAGCAGGTGTTAAAATACGTGACAATGAGCCAAGAAAGCATCCGGTGGTAGTTTCCTTTGGGTTACAGCCAAGTAGTATAGATGCGTTAAATATTTACAAAAAAAATATTTCATAGCAATTCTGGGTATAAATGAAAACACGAATGTGTTTATAGTTAGATATATTACTAGTTATATAAAAAAATAGTTATATTTCATGCTTAGTTTTAATGATTTCTAATGAATATTGGGTAAGTTATGTAATAAGTTGCTATATATCTAATATTGGATACGCTCTTTAAATTTCTCATTTGAAATTATTATTCTCTAACTAAAGACAAATTACGTTTCTATTTTAAAGCAACAGTATTTAAATAATATATTTAAGAAAGCAAATTGATATTTTTCACATATTGCAAAATCACGTTGACAAATATGCTCTTAATGGTTAAAACAAGACTAAATGTAATTTTTTATATTGGTGTGAAAATTCATGGAACAATTTTGACTCCGGCAGCGTGCGACAATTGTAAAGTATTTTATTATTGTTTCAGTTTTGTAAAGTTGTAACTGTAAATTGAAAATATATCCTACTTGTATTGTTTATTTAAATATATTTACAATTTATTTAAATTAGATTTGAAATGTAATATTTTTGTTAGTACTAATTTTGAAAAATTATCTTAGTTATTTGTGAGAATTACTATACGACTTATTAATATATTAGTTATTGTTAAAATACTATTAGTGTATTTATAAAAAAAAATACAGGGATACTACTTTAATTGGTAATGCTTAATATTTTAATCATATATATTACTTCTGTATATAGTAAAAATCCCTTTTACCCCCTTAGAAACGACGAATATTAACACATGTGGTATCAAAAGAAAGAGAATTTCATGGACCAGATACTAATCGTACTTTCATGCAATAATTATTGCACGGACATGCTAGTAATATTGATTGAAATTTTACAAAAGTAATTGTGATGTACTTCACACATTTAGTCTTTTTTAAAAATCGTATATGATGATGTATTGCACTACATTTAAATCAATTGCGCTATTGCAATCGATGTAGTTACTAATTATTAGAATGGTATTGTCTAAATAAAGTACTGTCATAGGGATTACGCAAGTATGCCAGGTTTCAAGTTGCTGAGACATTTGGAAGGGAATTAAGTTGTAACATTTGATGATACAGCAACATACATCATTTAAAAGTGTAAAAACAAAAATTGTAGCAAAACTTTTAATTTTTCTTTCTTTTAACCACTCTTGACAATTTTTGTTTTCAATGAGATAACAAATATAAAAAATTTCATATAGGGTCAATCCGAATACATTTGTGCGGTATTTATGCTACTGGTAATCAGTTTGAAAATCGAGGACCGATTCGAATGAAGATTCGCATGCAAACTATAAATTCCTTTCGTCCATGCATCTCGATGATTGGATGACGATTCAAATCGCCACAAATTGGGGAATGATTGCTCAATTCAGGATGTAGACACATTCAATTCGGAGT
This sequence comes from Troglohyphantes excavatus, assembly GCA_963932185.1. Classification (NCBI taxonomy): domain Eukaryota; kingdom Metazoa; phylum Arthropoda; class Arachnida; order Araneae; family Linyphiidae; genus Troglohyphantes; species Troglohyphantes excavatus. Next base: position 10,838,130 of record OZ010667.1, read on the forward strand.
AATTTGAGATTTTATTGGAAAAAGTTTATTTGTAGGTTTTAAGCGTTAGTGGTGCATGACTTTGCGACGGATTATGAGTATTCATTCGAAGTTTCGATTTCTTTGTCAAGTTCACCTCACGGGGTCGAATTAGCAATCCTCTGATTACAAGCTGAACGCTTTTATCCACTGGGCAACTGGAAGCCACAAGAACAAATAGGAAATTGTTAATTGTTTTATTAAATGATTTTACTCTTATAATTTTAGACGTTTTGCATTCAAAATCGACTTGATATAATTGTTTGTTTTAACTAACGTCGCACTAGAGCTGCACAGTGGGGTATTGGCGACGGTTCGGGATCTATCTCGAAGGAAAGTTCCGGGAATGATGCCTCGTATTTTTGAGTCACGTTCAGATGACGAGAGCAACACCCAACGCCTTCAATAGACGTCTCGGGACTTCGGACTCCGATCAGATTTATCGTGCACCACTCCCGTATACACGCCGATAATTTTTGTGGATGTTATGGACGACTTTTCTAGTGTTTTGTAGCAAAGCTGGCAACCCTCCGATCACAAGATAACTACTTTTTAACATTTCCTTGTCAAGTCCGTCGCACAGAACCACGAATCCTCTGATTCCCAGCTGACGCCTTTATCCACTGGGCCACGGGGGCTCCTGGATATAATTGGAAAGGTAGCCTTATTCTGAATAAAATAGGTAAACATGGACAGTTGATAACATTTGCGACAATCTTGGACATTGTAGATGTAGGTCAGATAAGCAGAGTAGAGTAGAGTATAAAGTCACGACTTGTATCGTCTACTTGAATTTGGTTTGTTGCACCTGCGAAAACTCCCGTTTTGCTCAATCCATATATAATTGGAATGAGGTTTCTTCATGGTGGTGTCGTGAGTTTAATTGTTTTAGAAATGAACATCTACAATGTTATAATTCTAACAGCAAATGTATAATAACAAAAGGCGTAACCCTTTGCTTAAGGCTGAAATATATATATATATATATATATATATATATATATATATATATATATATATATATATATATATATATATATATATATATATTTATATTTATATACTTAAGATGTGCCCCTGAGGTTCAGTTTTGAACAATTCCATTTAGTTTTATAAATGAGTTTAACAATTTTAGAAATTTTGTGTGTAGAAACATTTAAAAAAAATATTTTTAAGACATAGAACGTCGTTTTGTAGCTTAGTCGATATAACTTTGGAACAATAGGTCAAATCCCGACGGGGATTACTCAATTGTTTTTAAAGTGTCTATGCTTTTAAGGGTACCCTGGTAACGCAACGCCAAACAGCTAGCATTTCAGTAAAAGTTATTATGCAGATCTTGCATGGGGAACTATTTCAAATTCGGTGATGCAAAGTTAAATGCAAAATCGCTGTCCCATTGGTTTGAAAAAATACAAAATAGACGAAAACAAAGTTTCTAATAAAAAAAAAATTACACAAAAACACATTTTAGTGGAATTTTGTTTTATTTTTTTCGTCATTTTTACAAACAAAAATTATTATTGTATTTGGCAAGGTTTAAGTTTTGGCAGATTTTCGCGAATTACTCACAAACGCTTTTCGTGCACATAGCTAGTTTTGCATCTGGAGTCTAGGCTATCCATATAAAGTGTTGAGACATTTCATTTGACCCCAGCTAATCAAAACTGTACCCGATTCTGCAGTTTTCTAAAAATAGTAACCAGTTTTAATTGCAGAATACAAAATTTTCCCAAGTCAACTCTGACACTTAACATACGCTACAGCCAGGGCTGCCCACGACGCACAGCCAGGGCTGTTCCATGTGCGACGAGTGCCACCACATAGGGCCCAGAGAAAATGTTGTAAATGAAAATTCTGCATTTTTTTGGTTTTTATTTTTGACTCGAGACATTTTTAAAATCAGCTATATGGGATATCGCGATAGAAACACCATGTCATGCTTATAACTAGGGATGGATTTCCGGTATGCGATCTATCCGGCTGATTTTTAACTATCTAATTACACAATTTGTTTCATTAAAACTTATTATCAGAAGTTTGTGTGGATGGTTAAAATGGGTCCTGCGATTTAATACAGAGGGGCAACATAACCTGGAAAACCGGGAATTATCATGGAATTTTTTAATTCCCGAAATGTCAGGGAAATTGGATCATTAAAACGGCAATTATCGCCTCTTATTATGGGTAATTTAGTTGTCAATATTTCTTTTGAGTTTTGAAAAAAGATTAAAAAAAAAAGTATGGCTGTGGGCATTTTCAGTTTTATTTTTGTAGAGTGAACCACTGCTGGACGGAGAAGCAAGAGCAAAGCACGTTGGTTATTGGGTTGTAAACAACATCTGCAGGGCTAATGAATATGCGAGTTATTGAAGATTGTAATAAGAAATAGGAAGCATATAAAACATTTAAAATTATCTACAAAAGAAATAATTTGAACAAACTTGCTTTTTTATATTATCTGCTTCCAGACGGCAATAGTCCAATTGCGGCCGAAGGGAGCCGGGTTACCATATTCTCAAAGAAGAAAACATTTGTTTATCGCCCAGACAAAAGGTTGCCATGGGCCGCAATTGTAACTTTCTGTTCCAGGCAGCATGTTTAATTATTATTATTATGCCTGTGTCGCACTTATATAATCTTGTGTTGTATCCATAAATTATTATTTTAACTGGCAATAAGTATTGCTTATGATTTTTAATTTATAACGCAACATATTTATTGTATTATCGTAGCGTGGATATTTTGTTTCTATAAAATGTATATATTGCAAATTTTTTTAATGTAATTGTAAAATCGGTGAAATTTTTGTGACACCATCATGGAAATCAGGGAACTTTTTTTCAGGATTTTCCACGACTGCCAAGGTCGGCCCTGGGTTCAGCATTTCCTTCAGACTTCTGTATATCACGGAAGACCAAATCAAACGGAATGGGTCGACCTTTCGCGACCCGGCTGGAAATCGTGTCACGGTGCCAAGTGCGCCCTTTCGCCGCACAAGGGGAAGTCGTGTCCGCGACTTTAATGAGAGAGTGACGATTGGACGGATCACGCGAGAGTTTTGCATTGGAAGGGAAGACCGTGAAACACTAAACCTCGAGACACAAAAAACGAGGTTGGCTGCTAAGGCAAGCGTGACGAATCGGCAATGGCAAAACGCACAGATGCGTTGTCGTTATGGCGAATTAACAAAGATTGATTAGGTTGGTGGCTAGTGTTGTTAATTTGAAGGACTTTGGGATTAATTAATTGATTCACGACTTTGGAGGTATCGTGAAAAGCGAATTATCTTCAATCGAAATTCCTTTATGAATCGTTTTCGTTAATATATATTTTAGTAAATTAGTTTTGTATATTTTGGTTAATTAACGTCGCACTAGAGCTGCACAGTGGACTATTGGCGACGGTTCGGGGCCTATCTCAAAGGAAAGACCCGGGACAATTTTTTCAAAAAAAGTAAAACATTCCTAAAAATGCCAAATTTAGTATTTAAAATCCATGGCAGAAATATATTCTCAATGTTGGCTAATTAACGTTGCACTAGAGCTGCACAGTGGGCTGTTGGCAACGGTTCGGGGTCTAACTGGAAGGAAAGACTCGGAAACATAGAACATAAATATTTTCCGTGTTTTAATGTAGTAACGGTCCGAGGAATTACATCGAAAATCTTATATTTGTAATATTGGGATTTTTCTTTTATAAATATTTTAAAGCCAAGTACCTTTACTATTTTTAGAATTTTTGACGTCATTAAGTACATCTAAATTACTTGATAAGTAGTCAGGATTTTTGTGGAAAATTAAACTATACAGTTTATGCTTGGTTGTTGGCAGTTTTTTTATTGTTACTATTTTTTATAGTATAGTTACAATAGTTAATATTTTTTATAGTATAGTTACAATAGTTAATATTTTTTATAGTATAGTTACAATAGTTAATATTTTTTATAGTATAGTTACAATACATCAAAGATCTTAGTTAATAATATAGAGAAATAATAAATAATGGAATGAAATGTATACTTAAATAATTATCTTTAAAAATCGTGATTTGTCAAAATTATTTCGAAAAGTCAACCAGAAACTGATAAATTATAGTTTTCTTTTCATTAGTTATAACATAATTAATTAGTTAGTTACTTTTTTGTAGGAAAGACACCACAATACATTGTAAAAAAAAGGTACTTAAAAATGAGTATCTGAACCAACTCGCTTTTCTTTGAGTACAATTGCATCATAAATGAAAGATTATAATGTACTCAAATTTAAGTAACCGTACTTTCTCAAAAATGAGCAGTATGGTTTAATATTGCTCATCTCAGCTTCTATTCAAGCCATCTTAACAAATCGACCTGACAAACTTAAAATAGTTTTTCAGAAGATGTTTTTCCCACATTATTTGATATCGATTGCTTAAATGGAAACTAAGTTATTATAACTCAATTATTTTACTCTCCATTCTTTTGGCATACCATTTTAACATTTCTTCTGTTTTATAACTTCTTCAAGTCGCCCTGGTAGTTTAACGGATAAGGCTCTAGATTGCGAGACCTGAGGATCCGGGTTCTATTTCCGGTAAGTCTTTGTTATTATAATTGTCGATATTTATTGAAAGGGATTTATGCAGGCACAGCATATGCGGGCAAACATCTGCTCTTTCTATTTATTTTTAGTCATTGAATTAATTTTTGAGTAATGTCTTTTTCAAAATTGAAACTTATGTATTCGGAGCCATGGTAAACATGGAATGTACCTCAAAAATGAGTACATTTTATTTATTTTTGAAAACCTATTTTTAACAATGTACTTTGTAGGAAAGACAACACAGTATAATATACTGATAACTTTGAAGAAATACGTAATTTCTTGTTAAGACACAGGATTAGCAAACTTCCCATGTTTATCCAATTCAAGGACAATTTCTTTTCCTTATATTAACGATTCAGGAAGAAAAAAAGTAAAATCCCATTACAAGTGTTTTAATTTGCGTGCAGAAAAGGTTGGCCAATGTAGTGTACCCGATGAAATACATGTTTCTTTATTTCACAAGGTATGTAATTCAAGGATTCTTGCGATTTCTAATCTCGTAGCACGCGGGAAAGTGCGATGGAGTATGTAACTCCCAACCCAATGCAAAGCTAAAACCTAATACTTCAATAAAATAAAAATAATCTTTTAAAATAAAGGAAAACCGACTTAAAGAAAATGTGCTAAAAAGTAAAAAATAATTTTTAATTTTAAGACCAAGTTGAAAAAATGTATTTATTTAATATCAATTTTATACTTATTAAAACTTTTCGAAATTTATGTATGATTTTTGTAAATTGGCACCAACTTCAAAAAGTTATAATAAGTATAAAATTGATATTAAAAAATTAAATTTTTTCAACTTGGTCGTAAAATTAAAAATTGTTTTTTACACATTTTCTAAGTCGGTTTTCCTTTTTTTTTTTTTTTAGAAAGATTGTTTTATTTTTTTCCTTTTTAGTTTTTAATTTAGCAGGGAGCTTCGGCCCCTATTATAATTTACTAAGAAATTTAAGTAGCAACTAGTGATCCATAATGGATATTGTAAAACAATCCCTATCAATGCCAATAAATGCTGGTTAAACGAAATGTCATTGTTATACAACTTCTTTTAAACAATGAAAATATTTTGAAATCGGATAAATTGTTTAAAAAAACTCCGGTTAATCAACATTTCCGGATATATAACAGCCGTATAACCGATTATTTTGTGCAGATTTTGCTTAAGTGGATTGTTTTCCATCCAACAAAAAAAGAAATTTAGAAATCGGACAATATTTTTTTTTAAACGGACCGGTTAATTGAGAATTCCGGATAGGTAAATGCCGGATAACCGGATATTTGTTTCAAATTGCTCCCTTGCCTTGCTTGAAAATAAACGTAAAATTGAAAGTGTTGCCGACGAACAAAAACTATCTCAATCGGTTGTAGTTAGCTATTGTGTGCCAACAAGCGAGAAATACCGGAACCACAAAGGTTTCATTGACAATCGAATCAAAATATTTCATATTTTTAGCAATATTGATTCGATTGTCAATGAAACATTGCGGTTCCGGTATTTCCCGCTTGTTGGCACACAATAGCTAACTCAAACCGATTGAGATAGTTTTTGTTCCTTGGTAATACTTTCAATTCTGGTTTTATTTCCATTTTATTGTGCACACTGAACTCTAACTGTAACTGCTGGAAGGCTCAAACCTTGTTTCCTCTATGGGCGCTTTGAATCCAATTGAAAGCAGCCATGCTGTGCTCCAATATTTTTTTTTAAGTGATTTACTTGTGTTTTTTATTATTATAGCATTGTAGAAATATTAACTGTATATAAATATTATATTTTCTTCTTATAGAATTAATTTTTATATTGCCAAACAATTAGTTTTTACTCTTGCTTTTTACCTACTTCGACTTGCAAATGACTTTCTATTTTAATAGCAGATTGCATTTAAAATGGGTTTAAAAATAAAATAGAAAAAAACTCAGCCAAAAGCAATACACGTCGGCTTATTTTAACATGAAAAATACGAAATATTGCGGTAGCAAAGAAAGTGGGGCACATCATGGCTGCCTCTACATCGGCTTCAAGTCAACAAAATGTCTTGCCCTCTCCAGAAGTTACAGTTAGAGATCAGCGATTGTGCACACAGACTTTTCATTTCTGCTTATTCTGGGAGATGTATCTCCCGAAAATTGTCCATGTCCAGATTTTATGTATTTTTACATGCTTTTTACTGCGTAGTTTTAATGTTGTATTGTGTATTTTAATGCTCTTAACGCAATGTTCTACAAGACTAGTTTTTATCATAAAAGGAGCTGTGCTTTTGTTATTATACGATACAAGAAACGTACAGTGTTTGTATTCCTTCCTGTACAATTTTGAAAACTGGAACCAGGCACGTAGGTTAGGGGGTGGTTCACGGGGTTCAAACCCCTCCCATTGAAAGTCAAGAAGAAGAAAAATTAAAAATCGAATTACTGTAAAAATCATAAAAAAATTCTTTAAAAAACTAGAAAAAATTCAATTTCTCGTACAACATTTCTTGTTGAGTAACACAAGGGAAAACCTGGTATTTTCCGGGGTCTTATCACGGGAAAATAGTTTTCAAAAGGCGTCAAAAACATGTTTTGAAGTCATTTTTATCTCAAACTAAGCCTAACATGACGTCATCGTGTTTCATTATTTAGTATTTGGGTTTATGTTACAAAGGGAAAATATCGTCAAACTGGGCGGTATAAACAAGATGCTCCAAACATATATTATTCTAAACAAGGGCTCTCAAAATTTAAATTTGTTCTCTAATTTATTTCCTAATTAGGAATGATATTTACTAATTTTAAAAATAGGTATAATGACTGATATTGGTAACGATTCCATGAAAACGAAATGATGTTGCTGTTTAGATATTTATCTGCCAATGTATTCCTGTGTACTTAAATAAAAATGAATAGGTTTTTTAAAAAAATGGGGGTGAGGGGGAGTTGTGAATGTTTTTGGGGGGACGTGGTGGCTGAACCCCTCCCATTAAAAATATATACCTACGTGCCTGACTGGAGCTGTCTGGTTGTTAAACCCATGTCTTCATATCATATGAGAAGTATTCTCACAAACCCACATAGTGTGACCAGAGAGTTGTAATATTAAATAGAGAGCGCCTTCAATGCAAGACTCTCGTAAGACCGGGGTGTCAACATTGAAAAGAAAAACCAACATCACGTGGTTTTAGCGCTGCCACATTTGGCGTTCACACATCTGCAGGAGTTTCAAATTTGGTGCACTTTCTTCTTTTTGGTGATAAGGCGTTCCGTGGCGTGTCCGTATTCAACTTCTTAACATATATGTAGGTATTTATTTATTTTCAAACAATTTGAGCTAAATATTTCCTCTTCCTTAACGAAACGAAAATATTTTCTTTGTGTTCAATACTCGAAAAAACGAAACTCTTTATATTTCTCCGGTTTTATTGTTCATATTTTCTTATTGAACTATACAAAATAACAATTGAAAGAACTTCGCTTATGGTAAATTTTTTACATAAAAACGTAACGCATTTATTTCAAAAGTAAAAAGTAAGAAAAATATCTTTAATATATCTGTTAAACTCCCTTAAATTGTGCCACTCGTTAAAAAAACGATATTTAAATACAAAATTAAACACAAAACCATATTACAATACTTCGATCTCGCTTAGTTCTGTAAGTCGCCAAGGCCTGTCAAGTAATATTGGCGCATGAATGAATTGGCATTTCCACATATCACGTGGTTTCAATGATGCGCACACGGAAATCAGCATTTTTATTCCTCTATTTGTATCATTACTCTATGAGTGTGACATAAATAATAATAAAAAAATAATGTCAAGAATTTTTTTTAATAACAGCACATATATTTTTTTATATACAATCCACTAATTAATATTCCTCCAGTTTGATTTCCCGTGATGGAATTTACGTGATGGCATGAGAAAGGCCAATTTAACCATCGGTAGTTGATGAGAGACAAATGAATCAAACGATTTCTGGGTCAAATCTCAGAAATAGCTTTGTTCTTGGACAACAGCGGCTTTGAAGGTCACTAGACGCGTGCGAAACCTAATGCGACCCCTTCATCAAAACATCAGTTCTCCCAATCATCGTACTGGATAAAAAAGAAATCTTTTGTGGATCAGGAAGGGGAAAACCATTCCAACAGACGGATTTTATATTGAATATCATCCTACCTGTTTAGATCAGAAACTTGTTTTTTGAATTATCGCCATGTACATGTTGTTTCGTATCAAAGGATATCTTCAATTTGGAACTTCATTATGTCGTATTGTTAATGTGCGAAGATGTGATGGGATAAGGTTTTTAATTGCTTGGTAGATTTTTTATTGAGAAGTTGGCAAAATGAAGTTTGATTTGAGTGATTCTTTTGTGAACTGGTTTTTAATAATGGATAGCATCAATATGATTTGGTATATTTGTAATAGTTTGTTATTTTTTGCTTGTATATATTAATACTGCGGAGATTGCGCTGTGCCTGAGGGGCACAATTCAAGGCGAATCGAAATGGACGTGGGGCGAAATTGGGAAAAATAAAGACTGGGTTAGCGTATTCTGGTCGATTTAGGGGCCGCCAATTATTAAGCTACACATCGAGATTTGATAGAGAGGGAGCTTTTTGCTTTTTTTCATTAAACTCTGCCAAGGACCATCACACATTTGCCTAGAGTATAATAAGAAACGATCATCTTAAGACATAAATAGCAAAAAGCTTTTGAATAATATTCAGAAATATTTTCACTCTAGGTAAAAAAAAATCTTTTTTTCCCCGAGTGATACAGTAACATTAAAAAAAAAAAAAAACCAGCAACCATTAGAACCTTTGGTCACCCTTTCTCCCTGTGAGCGAAATCGTCAGGTCGGATAGATCATTTGTTAGTTCTTGCGAGCCTCTCAGGCGCAATAAGTGGCGATCCCTAATAGCATTCCAGTAAGAATATTTCCGATTCGTCTCGCTTTAAATTCGATTTGCCTACATTGATGGGCGCGAGTTCTGCAGGGTTAAATAGTTAGTTAATTAACGTCTCTAGAGCTACATAAACTCCGACACGATGCTTCGTAAATGTTGAATCCCAGTCAGATGACGAGTGCAACATTTGAGCTGACTTATTCTCTAACCTTCTACATCACTGCCAACAGAAGGTTATTTGAGCCTCGACAGATTTACTGTTCACCATCCTTTCTACACGGCGTTTTTTTCAGATGGCCTTACCAGGAATTGTACTCAATACATTCCAGGGGTCCGTAGCTCCGAGGTACCGTCGTCAGCTTGCAATCAGAGGGTTGCGAGTTCGTTCAAGAGATTTGACAAAAATGTTAACATGCAGTGAACTTGTGATCGGAGGGTAGCCAGATTCGCTGCAAAGTAACAATACATCATGCGAACTTCCCACCGAATTCTACGGCGTGTGTGCGGGACTGGTGCACGTTAAATCTGATCGGGGTCCAATGTACTGCCGCATATTGAGGTGTGTCGGGTGCCAGCTCAGGTGTTGTCCGCGTCATGTGATCATGGTTAAAAAATACGATGCATTGGGTCTTTTCTTCGAGATAGTCCCCGCACCGTCACCAATAGTCCGCTGTGCAGCTCTAGTGCGAAGTTATTTAACCAAACCAAACCGGATTATCACGGCCTTACATCAATAGTGGATATTTAAAAACAAAAAAAAGTATTTTAAAGTTAAATTTGGAGACGAGATTAAAGTTCACCAGAAGTTAAAAATCACTTTAGCGTCCATTTCGCATATTTTGGTAACCCATTGTGTTAAAGGCAGCCGACACCCTTCCTCCAATTGATAATTGAAATTAAATTCTATTTATACAAAGTTTAAGTTTTTTTTTTGTTTGTCATAAACTTCAAAATGGAAACTTAAAAAAAATCACCGGTGTTTTCTCGTTGGCGTTTCAAATGGACGTCAAACTTACTCGACCTACCAAAAGTCGAAAGAAACAGGCTGTACTTTTAATCTGAAAAGTCACTTTAACCTTTTCGCGTGGGCTAAGTTAAAGATAAGTTCACCTGCCTGTGGGCTAATTCCTAAAACGGGGAGAGAAAATGTCGCTTTGGGCAGCAGGACAAAGAGTAAGCATTGTGGAAGGACGACTTGCCTTACAATAAGAGGCGTGTAACTGTCCGTTGGACGGATCATTAACAAATCTTCCTCAAAGGAGGTAGATTCGAAGATGGAGTACAAAAGGGGTTGAAAACTGAAAATTCGAGGCTGCAGACGATATGTAGAAACCATTAGTCAAGCGTCACATTCCTGCTGCAAACAGAATACTTCAGTTCTAATATACTTTAAAAGTCCCCTCCCCCTACTCCCCCGTGGTCAAAATTGTCCCGAACCCATCGCTAGACCTGTAAAATGTATGGGACAGATGCTGCCCCAACCCAGTCGTAAAGGTTAAAATTACTATAGTACTATAGTAGTAAAAAAACTATATTACAATAAATTAAAAAAACTATATTACAATAAATGAAAAAAAATTGACTAATTTTATACGTAGCCAAATGCGATTAACTTACCGAAAATGTATCAAAAATTTACAAATAAGTAAAAAATACTTTTCATATACCATTTTTAATTTAATTGAAGCCTTCGAATCACTAATGCCACAATAATTTTATTACAAGAATTTCACATTTGAAGCAGCATTCATTTAACAAACCCTATTGTAAACATAAGCGTTTACGTTCATTTTAAATTAATACCCAACATACAAATCATTTATTAAGATACATATCTATTGTCACGATAAACCCATACCAAAATTCCTCTTCATTTCTTAATGCTGATTCCCCCGCTTTGCGACTCAATTCGCTGAAGAACTCGATGGAAATTAGCATAAACAAGGATTATAACTTAAAACCCAGACAAATCAGCTGTTGGAAGTTAAACGCTAAGCCACTTAACACCCATTGTCTTCAAGATTTCCATTTGAGGTACGGAAATACCCTCTTGTCGCAATAAAAGACATCAAGGAGTGATCAGAATCCATAACTAACGCATTCGCCTTTCCTCTGAAGACAGAGCCTTGGAAATGCATTACACACTTCATAGCATTGTCTTTTTACCCCAGCACGCACAGAAGCATTGGAGTTGCTGAAGTAATTTCCTATCCGTCCCAGTTTCAGGGGTTGTTTCACATGGGTTGAAGTGCCGGGGTGCCAAGGACTCGACAGATCAACCGAGGCGTGGATGTGGATACTTTTTGGCTGATTTACGTCCGCCTTGTGTTGTGGGTGTTTTTGGAATGGGCATGTTTTCACGCTCGTTGGCGAGTTTAATAAAAAATATATTGCTCTGAAATCGAGCTTTTGTATTCTAATTGTAGGATGGATGTATCTGAAGGTTTGTGGGTCATGCGGGTCAAATGACATAAGCTCCGTGGAACTTTTGTCTAATCGATATGTTTTTGTTTTGCTTTTTAAACTATAATTAGGCAACATTTATTATTTCTTAGGACAAAACAATCTAATGGGGAAATGACAACTTTTCCTATACAATAAATAAAATTTTGTACATTGGTACCTCATTTTTATTGTTTGTCAACATTATTATTTAGAAAACCATCATTAATATTTGAAAAGTCATCATTATTTGAAATCCATCATTATTTGAAATTTCATTATTATTTGAAATGCCATCATTATTATTTGAAAGCCATCATTATTTTAAATGCCACAATCATTATTATTTGAAAACCATCATTATTTGAAATGCCACAATCATTATTATTTGAAAAGCCATCATTATTATTTGAAAAGCCAACATTATTATTATTTGAAATGTCATTATTATTTGAAATGTCATTATTATTTGAAATGCCACAATCATTATTATTTGAAATGCTATTATTTTATTATTCGTAAAGCCATCATTTTTTGAAAAGCCATCATTATTATTTGAAAGCCATCATTATTTGAAATGCCATTAATATTATTCGGAAAGCCATCATTATTATTTGAAAATCCATCATTATTATTTGAAAATCCATCATTATTATTTGAAAAGCCATCATTATTATTTGAAAAGCCATCATAATTTTTTGTAATCAAATAAATACACATCATTCAATTGATTTCAAAAGCTAGGTACCTTATATAATTAGAGAAGAAATTTAGGTTAAATAGTTAGAGTTTTTAATTAATAAATTTATTGAAACATACAGTATTTAAGATCTGAATTAAATGTAGTATCTGAATGTAACGTAGGTAGGTGCGGCTTGGTACAATGAGGACCAATGCCATAATTGACAGCTTTATGAATAATGGCTTCAAAGTTCGAGGCTCAGACTTGTTGCAATGTTATGGAAATCACGGAATTGTTCGATTTGAACGATTAGATAAGCCAACGACATTGGTTTATATTTCCTTTAGTAGCTCTAAATTATTATATTCAAACGTTAAAAAAAGTTTTGAAAAAAAAAAAAAATGGACATTGGTTCTTGTTTCAAGCCACATACATTTCTATAATCTATGCAAATTCTGTATTTACTAAAAATATACTAATGTTTTATTTTACGCTAGCTAAAATACCCGGCTTTGTCCGATCTTGCAGAGCGTTGGCCGATTTCTTCACTGTGGCGCCATCTGGCGATTTTAGTAAGAAGTCATTTCTGCTTTAAGGGGTGAGAAGAGGGATGGGGGTGGTGTTTTGAAATCTCATGTAAACATTGACCTTCCTCTTGTTTTGATGGTCAAGTGTGCAAAAGTTCTTCAAGCTCGGAATAAAACTGTAGATTTATATAAAAAACAAACTAACAAACATTCTTCGTTATATAGACTTGAGCATCCGGGCCTATAACCTTACATGGTTAATTGTACCTGATAAGAATATCTGTGCATTTTACGTGTTGATAAAAGGTTGATAATAAATTGGTTTAAGTAATGTTGGGATCCAACATCAAATAAATTGTTAGTTATTTTCAGATTTCCACCTCCTTATCATCCATGATTGTAAGAATACATACAATGTTTCACAAGTGTTACCTTTAGTGATGACTATCACTAAAAAAACAATGAAAAACCAGACAAAAATAATAGGGTATGCCAGTTCTTATTCATTTTCATGCACATAATTAAATGCACAAGGTTCTAACTCGTATAACGGGTCATTCAGATGGTATCGGATATAAAAACAGAGAATGAGAAAGGTCAAGGGATAGATAGCACCTTAGCTTATAATAAGACCATGATAAACACAGAAACGCTTCTTTTGTATACAATTGAATGATTGGGTCAATTACATCATCAGATCACTTAAGTATAATAAACTGGGAAGATGATAATGTATTTTTAAGTAGTGAACATTGAAATGTTTTTGATCCATATACTTATTTCAGAATTTTGTTGATTGATGTAATCTATACGACATTCCCAAAAACTTGCTCAAGGAATACATATAAATTTTTTTCTTCTTAAATCCCGTTCATAATTACAGATTTTTATATGAATTTGAATTAGTTTTACCGAAATAAATCTAAACTAGCACACTTGTGCGATAATTATCACAAATATCAGAGAATTTTTAATAGCCAAAACATATAACAAAGCTTTACGGTTCTATTCGTAGATGGCAGCACGACCAAAGGCTCGTTTAAAAACTGCTTAGAAACGAATTATGTTTAAATGCATTTAAAAAAAACTCCGTTAATATTCACGAGAAAATATATATTTGTCACTTATCCCGGAAATTCCCTTTTTTTGACATCTCACTTGTTAAGAAAAATATAAAACAAAGTTTTACGGTTCTATTCATAGATGGCAGATCTACCAATGGCTCGTTTAAAAACTGCTTACACAACGAATTATTTATAAATGCATTTTTAAAAATTACGTTAATATTCATGAGACATTAGTACGATTTATCACTTATCCCTAAATTCCCTTTTTTTTAACAACACCCTACTTGTTAAGATTAGTCTTGTACGAGACCCGCAAAAGTATATATTACTGTAGTAAAGATTCCGATATTAAAAACAATTGCCCATTTTTAATTCATAATATATCCAATAAGAAGTCAATTTTTTAAACCAGTCTCCTTTTTTAAAATAAGATATTAACGGTCATAATGCCGCTTTTTCAGAAACCGGGGACAATTGGAATTAATGAAGGCGTCGGCAGCCGGGTGCAATGTTATCCAATTATAACTTTTTCACGTAGTCCGGTTCTGCAATGTATATCTTCGAGCATGAATGGACTGTAGTAGAGAGAATATGACGTCACAATCGTGAAATCCACATATCAGACCGAATGGCCTCAGACACGCGACTTCTTTTCAAAGTTATGAATTAAAAAATACCCGCGATTGGCTGATGAATTGGGTAATGTGTCAGTGAAAATTTATGAATGGAATGACGTAATTAACCCCGTGTCTGAGGCCATATATGTTCGCCTCACTTTGATGTTAGCGAGATCATAACATTATGTTTTCTCTACTATGAAGGATCCATGCTCTAAGCTGTATATCGAAACGTCGCATCTATCGCCTGTTTTCCTGGTGTGAAAAATCGGGCTAATGATGCTCTATATTATATGAAAAACTGTTATTGGACAACTATTACTTACTTTTGTAAAGTTTATATAAACTTGTGTAACATTTACAAAAAATCTTGAAAGAAAATAATGGTTGCATTTTTAATGCTTAAGAGCATAACAAGGATTTTTTTTCTTATTTATTATTAAGTTTCTTAGCTTTTGACGGTTCTATTCTTAGATGACAGCACTACTAGTGGCTCGTTTAAAAACTGCTTAAAAACGAATTATTTAAAAAAAAAAACTGTTAATTCCCAAGATTGCATATAATTCACAAAGATTAAAACGAATCAAAGTCCCAATTTAGGGGTCCACAACATTGTCATGCAGATATTTTTTTATTGGAATAAAAATTGGTAAAATAACCGAAGACTATTAGAAATGTTTAAAAGCAAATAATCTTTTTTTATTTAGCTAGACTATTCAGCTAAAATGCAAAGGTTATACAAGACTGGTTAAATTTGGTTGTGTTTAAGTAATTTCAATTACTGCATATTTAGATGGCAGAATTTAAGGGACATGATAAAATATCAATCGAGATAAACTTTTTTTTTAATTATCAAACGTAATACATTGATACTGTATAACTGTCATTTGAATTGTTTAATAAAACTATCAAAGTACTGTTTAATAAAATATTGAACTTAGTGGCAAACGTAATTTAAACACGGAAATAATCTAAAAAGATTTTTATTTTTAAAATCCGATTTATTTTTAAAATTAGCAATTTGACTTTCTTAATATTGATATAATAATCCTTACATGTTTAAGAAATAAATCAATTTAACAAAAAAGTGACCAATGCCCCGGAACATTACATAAAGGTCCCCCCCTACGTCCCTAATGTTCTCTTTAACTCACTTGTTATATCTTTACATATTAAGAAATTGAGATTGCCAGTCTATCAAATGCCGAATGATTCAGGACGAGACATTGACCAAGAACAAATTATTTTGAGCATTCTTAAATGCAAATACTAACGAATCCATAATTTTCTATTAAAGGGATCATTTTCGTAGAATGCATTAAGTATTTGGATTCCCATTTGTAAAGAGTATTCTGCATGTTCGTGGAAAATAAGACAGATTATTCCATGTTTTTTCATGTATTAGGAAATAATAAAATTTTAATGATTTACTCCCAACTGCTTCTTAGAGTAAGTACGCCAACTGAATAAAAATTCATTTATATATTTCTAATATATAAAAATTACACCAAATATACATGAAGGAAAACACTGAAAACTCAAACTTTGCAACTCCCAAGAGAGATTAGTATTCATATTATAAATTGAAAATGAATAACAGTATTTTATTTTATTAGGAGAAGTTAAAGGAATCGGATTTGACTTATTATGATAACGGTGTAGAGATATTGTCAAGTTAAATAATGTTTACTAATAAAAATAAGGAAATATAATGTAATAATATTCGCATATGAAGGGGGCAATTCATAATTCTTTAAAAAAATACAAATAAAATTGTAGAACTTAGAATTCTTGCAATGTAATAAAGCGTTTTCAAAATGGCCTTGCTGGAATATGTATGAGTTGATATTCAAGCATAAAATAAGCTTTAACATTTACGACAAAATGTAGCTATCGTTCTGACAAATGTGAAAAGTAATGGTTTGCTACACTTTGAGCTGACAATTTTCGGAAATGTAATATTCGGTGAATGAAGCAACATTTTACAAATTTGAAACACAGCATTGGGTTTTTAAAACGTTTCTTACCCTCGAATTTATATTTTTGGCATTTTATGACTCATTAAATAGATAAAATAGAAATACATTAATGTTTTCGACATTATAGTGCTAAATATTGAATAAAAATACATCAATGTTTTCTACATTATATAGTTAAATATTGCATTAAAAAACATCAATGTTCTTTTGACATTATATAGTTAAATATTGCATTAAAAAAATCAATGTTCTTTTGACATTATATAGTTAAATATTGAATGGAAATACATCAATATTTTCGACATTATAGTGCTAAATATTGAATAGAAATACATCAATGTTCTTTTGACATAGAGTAAAATATTAAATGGAAATATATCAATGTTTTCGACATTTTAGAGCTAAATATTGAATAGAAATACATCAATGTTTTTGACACTATAGAGTTAAATATTGAATAGAAATACATCAATGTTTTTGACACTATAGAGTTAAATATTGAATAGAAATACATCAATGTTTTTGACACTATAGAGTTAAATATTGAATAGAAATACATCAATGTTTAAGTTATGAGTAATTTTTTTTTTTTTTTTTAAAACTTTGTGTGGTGTTGTAACAGTTAATTTTTTTTATAATTATTTGCACTGTTTTACTTTATTATGTTGTTTTTGTATTTTATCTCCTTTATAACTTTTCCTTTATCTGTTTAACAATGATAATACCAATATAGATATAACGTGTTTTTGCATTGAAGATGAAGTATCCTAGCCTTTTAATTACACTTTTTTTATGTTTAAAAATATCTTTGGTTATAAAAATATTTTAATTTGTGTCATATACAGTACGTACTTACTTTGTCAGTTCACCCCGTATATCCTCGTAGAGTGGACGAGAGCGAGTTTTAAATATATGCAAATAGAAATATTCGTTATTGTATATGCATAGAATAATCTTAAATAAATATCCTATGTGTTATGTTTAGACCACTGAGCTAGAATAACATAACTATAAGCATTGGAGCGAGGACTAAGCGTTACTGACCTGTTTACTCCTTTTTGAGCGAAGGTAGAAAAAATAGTCCTTTCGCTTAGATTTGCTAAGATTAAAAAAAAACACTTCTGGTTTTCAAAAATACATTATATGTTACACATTTAAGGTTTTTCCATACTTACTTACAAGAAAAATACAAAAGACACCGAAAAGAAACCATATTTCGAACATTTATGTGACGTCACAGCTAAGGACGAATGTTTTCTCAACCTTTCTTCCGAATTGTATTCATCCGCGCGACACGGTAAAGTACATTGTCGCCCAATGGGAGTCATTGCTCCAGTGCTTATAATTATATTATAGCTCAGTGGTTTAGTCAAAATGTAGGATAAGACTTGCATATCGAACTTATTTTAGTGAAACACGACGCTATAAGACGAAATAAACTTTCATATTTTTAATAATTTGTGTTAGATTTTATTTTTTTATACGCTAGTACATGCGTTTGCTGGAAAATGTTTTCCATTTTAAATGTCAATCAAATTCTTATAAAAGTAATGTTTAACAAATTTTTTCGTTAACATTTGCAACAAAATTAAAAATCCAAATCATTTGAAGTAATTCAAAAATTACTTTATTCTTATAAATTCCAATGCCTTTTCCGAAGTAAATTTTTATTGTAATAATTGCAAATATAGTTATTTAATTTTAAAAGTTAGTTTTACTTGAAGTACATGCTTGCAAACGAACAGAAGTTTAAGAAGCCCGTATAAAATTCCCAGTCATTTATTGTATAAACAGAGAAAAATTATATAATAAACAATCTTAGATTTTTCGAAAAAGCGAATTTTTATCGAGAAAAGTTATAAAATGTACCTCTTTAAAGTTCAGAAATCAGGTATTTGTTTCCATTATCAAATTAACGTGCAAAAATTGAATAAAATTTAAATCTATTTTACAAAGTTATTCATAGGCTTTATACCCATATTAATCCAGATATTTAGCTACATTAGTCTAAGCATGTCATTTTGAGAACATGGCGGTTGTAGAATTATTCTTTTTTAGCCGTGTGGCCATGCGTTGCCGGAGATCCAGTGATTTGAATAGATCCCATACAATTAGTAAAAAATTCCTAAGTGCAGTTCATTAGATTTTTATAGAGATTAGGCATATACTTATTTTTTTATGCGAAAGCAAATCTACTTCAAAGTGACAACACAGGCGTCATATCATTTTGTGTAATATTTACTCCAATTGGATGTTTCTAATCCCTATGAATACTTTATTGATTGTTTAGCAATTCAAGTTTAACATCAACTTGAAAGATTCTTAAAATTGGATGACAATTCCGTAAAGTTTTGAAAGGCCAGCTTTTAAAATAAATTTGAAAGACTAGCTTTAATTTTGAAAGACCAGCTCCTTGGCTCAAAGTCTAAGATAAGTTGTTTAGATATGACTTGGCAGTTTTCATATTTTATTATTCACATCAATTGATAAAATATCCTTTTTTATGAACAAAAAAGCATTATATGATAAAATGTTACTGAGATATTGGAATATAAAAAGTACGGAACTTTGCAAGATAACTCAACGCTTTTTACATATTCTAGACCTCTGTTTTTAATTTATTCGGGAATTTATTTAAATATGTCATTTTGTAAATACAATTTCATACAGTAAATACAATTTCGCAAAAAGTTACTAATACATATTCAATATATAATAGAGATTTTCAACTCCAATTAATAAATAGTAAAATCAGTTTATTATCCTTTTTGAAGAGATCCTCTCCACTTATATAATATTCTAAAAGTAGAAACTATCTAAAAACAGTTTGGTTTAATTTGGTTAATTAACGTCGCACTAGAGCTGCACAGTGGGCTATTGCCGACGTTTCGGGGCCTATCTCGAAGGAAAGACCCGGGAACGGTGCCTCGTATTTTTGAACCATGGTCAGATGATGAGGACAACACCCGAGCTGGCACTCTGTGCAACGTCAATAGGCGCCAGGACATTGAACACCGATCAGATTTATCGTACACCAGTCCTGTATACACGCCAGTATAATTTATTGGATGTTCTGGATGACTTACTAGTATTTTTGTAGCGAAGCTGGCAACACCCTCCGATCGCAAAATCACTACTTTTTTACTTTTCTTCCAGGGTTCCAGGGTTCGAACTAGCAATCCTCTGATTACTTGTTGAACGCCTTTATTCACTGGGCAACTGGAGGCCAAAAAAAAAAAAGAGATTAGAATTAAAACTAGACAAAATGAGTTGTTTAGCGCAATAATTAAATTTGTTTAACTACATATCTCAGTATAAAAAAAATCAAGTTTATTTAAATTCAATACTATTTAACTAGACAAAACTGTAACAAATATTTCACAAATGCACGTTTGTGTTACTGTCCAACTGAAAATTCCATATATTTATAGACTATTCCATATAAATTCCAACTCGCTCCATGTTTGATTTAACAGACAAATCACCAAAAAAGAAAACCTCACCTACCTTTGCGAACAAAAAATCCGATTCCAATGACAACAGCAGTATCCAAGAGCAACAGACACAAACAAACCTGCTTCGTATCGAATCCCAATGAAATATGCTTGGCATGTCGCTTCACACCCGACAGAGCATCGGTGTTGCCCGACAGAGAAGCCGGTTGCCATGGTAATGTCGGGATCAAAAGTTTTTGCTTCCATCATTTGTTTTTTGTTTCTCCTCTACCCGCCGGATTTGAACTGGAGCAAAACGTGTCTGATGTATTTTTGGAGAGGGTATCAATCATGCGGGTTATTTTCTAATTAGTTCTTTTAATTAGGGGTCTAAATTTAGTGATATGAGGGTGTGTGTGGGGGGTGGGGGGATGTAAAAAAAATGAAGTGTCATATCAGCGTCATTTAATTTGGTTCTTTATACAGGCAGTGCCTTCACATTTTTTTTCGCGGGTTGGGGCGGGGGGGGCAAGAAATTTCCTAACTTAACGATTCAAAATTCCTAACTTGAAAGATTCGAACTTTCCAACTTGACATCCCGAAGTCTATGGGAGTCTATGAAGGCGTTGGGTGTCAGTTCAGGTGTTTCCTCGTCATCTGACCATGGTTCTAAAATAACGAGGTGCATGTATGAATGTGTGTGTGAATGTGCATGTTTTCCGGGTCTTTCCTTTTTTTTCGAGATAGACCCCAAACCGTCTCCAATAGCCCACTGTACAGCTCTAGTGCGACGTTATTTAACCAAACCAACTTACCGATTTGAAATTCCCAACTTAACTGCGTCGGGTGCCAGCTCAGGTGTTGTCCATTATCTGACCATGGTTAAAAAAATACGGGGCATTTTCCCCGGGACTTTTCTTCGAGATAGGACCAAACCGTCGCCCATTTTCGCATGTGCAGCTCTAGGGCGACATTATTTAACAAACAAACTTAACGATTCGAAATTCCTTACTTGAACGATTCGAAATTCTTTACTTGAACGATTCGAAATTCCTTACTTGAACGATTCGAAATTCCTTACTTGAACGATTCGAAATTCCTTACTTGAACGATTCGAAATTCCTTACTTGAACGATTCGAAATTCCCAACTTACCGATTTGAAATTCCCAATTTAACGGCGTCGGTTGCCAGCTCAGGTGTTGTCCATTATCTGACCATGGTTAAAAAAATACGGGGCATTTTCCCCGGGACTTTTCTTCGAGATAGGACCAAACCGTCGCCCATTTTCCCATGTGCAGCTCTAGGGCGACATTATTTAACAAACAAACTTAACGATTCGAAATTCCTTACTTGAACGATTCGAAATTCCCAACTTACCGATTTGAAATTCCCAACTTAACGGCGTCGGTTGCCAGCTCAGGTGTTGTCCATTATCTGACCACGGTTAAAAAAATACGGGGCATTTTTCCGGGACTTTTCTTCGAGATAGGACCAAACCGTCGCCCATTTTCCCATGTGCAGCTCTAGGGCGACATTATTTAACCAAGCAAACTTAACGATTCGAAATTCCTTACTTGAACGATTCGAAATTCCCAACTTAACGATTCGAAATTTCTAACTTAACCATTCGAAATTCCAAAGTTAACGGCGTTGGGTGCCAGCTGAGGTGTTGTCCGTTATTTAACAATGGTTAAAAAATACGGGATATTGTTCCCGGGACTTTCCTTCGCGATAGGTCCGAAACCGTCGCCAATTTCCCCATGTGCAGCTCTAGGGCGACGTTATTTAACCAAACAAACTTAACGATTCGAAATTCCCAACTCAACAGTACTAAAAATTCCAAGTTCCAACTTATGGACATTTTTCAACTTTTTTATAGATTAGGTAATATTAAACAGTTCTCTCAAAAGTATTGCTTTGCTGCACGTATATTCCAAGTCCAGTGTCCGTTCAGAGGTCTAATTTAAATTTAATATTATAAAAGTTGGGCCATTTCTAATCTTATCTTGCTTTTATTTGCTAATAATATTAATTTTCTTCAGGTTTGCACTGAGGGAGGGGGGAGGGGATTGTGCACCCCCAAACCCCCGGTGCGACGGGCCTGTATACAGGGAACTCTTAAAATGTTGGGCAATGGTTGTTTGGCTGTATTACAGTTAGCTGTATTTTCAAAATGAAATATTTTTCTGCCCAACTAATTAGCTTATATTTTAAACAAATTGCTTAATTGTAGTAGCAACAAACAAAATAGTTAAATTATATATAAAAAAATAATGGTTTTTATTTTTGTAGTTAACAAACAATGACCATCTCACAGCAATTTGCGACCACCTTGTATTACTCATTATACAATATAAAATAAAACTCCTTAATTAGTAATTAGTATAGAAAATCTCGGAAATAAAATTCGTTAATTAGTATAATATTTATTATTAATTTTCTTTAAATCATGTTATCGCCATTACATTATACCATGTTTCAAGACGATAGGGCTATCGAAAAGACTAAAGTTCGGGATGTTACAACACCGTGGCTTTACAAAAACGTAAATTCCGTGAATTTAAAATAGGAGGCAGTATTACCAAACGTTTGTTATAATAGAAATTAGGTGTTGAATTTTGATTTTTTAAATATCCTTTTAATACAAAATATACCCATTTTAGGTAGTTTAAGTTAGAAAATCTCGGAAATAAAATTCGTTAATTAGTATAATATTTATTATTAATTTTCTATAAATCATGCTATCGCCATTACATTATACTATGTTTCAAGGCGATAGGGCCATCGAAAAGAATAAAATTGGATGTTACAACACCGTGGCTTTACGAAGACGTAAACTCCGTGGTTTTAAAATAGCAGGCAAACGTTTGTTATAATAGAAATTGTGTGTTGAATTTTGATTTTAAAAATATTCTTTTATAATAAAATATACTCATTTTAGGTAGTTTAAGTTAGAAAATTTCGGAAATAAAACTCATGAATTAGTATTTATTATTAATTTTCCTTAAATCATGTTATCGCCATTACATTATATTATGTTATGTTTCAAGGTGATATCGAAAAGAATAAAATTGGATGTTACAACACCGTGGCTTTACGAAGACGTAAACTCCGTGACTTTAAAATAGGAGGCAGTATTACCAAATGTTTGTTATAATAGAAATTGAATGGAAATTTATAGTTTAAGTTAGAAAATCTCAAAAATAAAATTCGTTAATCAGTGTAATATTTATTATTAGTTTTCTATAAATTAGGCTATCGGCATTACATTATACGTTCCATGTTTCAAGGCGATAGGGCTATCGGAAAGAACAAAATTGTATGTTACAACACCGTGGCTTTACGAAGACGTTAAACTCCGTGGTTTTAAAATAGCAGGCAAACGTTTGTTATAATAGAAATTGTGTGTTGAATTTTGATTTTAAAAATATTTTTTTATAATAAAATATACTCATTTTAGGTAGTTTAAGTTAGAAAATTTCGGAAATAAAACTCATGAATTAGTATTTATTATTAATTTTCCTTAAATCATGTTATCGCCATTACATTATATTATGTTATGTTTCAAGGTGATATCGGAAAGAACAAAATTGTATGTTACAACACCGTGGCTTTACGAAGACGTTAAACTCCGTGGTTTTAAAATAGCAGGCAAACGTTTGTTATAATAGAAATTGTGTGTTGAATTTTGATTTTAAAAATATTCTTTTATAATAAAATATACTCATTTTAGGTAGTTTAAGTTAGAAAATTTCGGAAATAAAACTCATGAATTAGTATTTATTATTAATTTTCCTTAAATCATGTTATCGCCATTACATTATATTATGTTATGTTTCAAGGTGATATCGGAAAGAACAAAATTGTATGTTACAACACCGTGGCTTTACGAAGACGTTAAACTCCGTGGTTTTAAAATAGCAGGCAAACGTTTGTTATAATAGAAATTGTGTGTTGAATTTTGATTTTAAAAATATTCTTTTATAATAAAATATACTCATTTTAGGTAGTTTAAGTTAGAAAATTTCGGAAATAAAACTCATGAATTAGTATTTATTATTAATTTTCCTTAAATCATGTTATCGCCATTACATTATATTATGTTATGTTTCAAGGTGATATCGAAAAGAATAAAATTGGATGTTACAACACCGTGGCTTTACGAAGACGTAAACTCCGTGGCTTTAAAATAGGAGGTAGTATTTCCAAATGCTTGTTATAATAGAAATTGGGTGTTGAATTTTGATTTTAAAAATATTCCTTTATAATAAAATATACCCATGTTAGGTAGTTTAAGTTAGAAAATTTCGGAACTAAAACTCATTAATAAAGTATTTATTATTAATTTTCTATAAATCAAGCTATCGGCATTACATTATACAATGTTTCAAGGCGATAGAGCTATCGAAAAGGACAGAATTTTATGTTTCAACACCGTGGCTTTACGAAAACGTAAACTCCGTGGATTTAAAATAGGAGGTAGTATTACCAAATGTTTGTTATAATAGAAAATGGGTGTTCGAATTTTGATTTTTAAAATATCCTTTTAAAATAAAGAACACCCATTTTAGGTAGTTTAAGTTAGAAAAACTCGGAAATAAAATTCGTTAATTAGTATAATATTTATTATTAATATTCTATAAATCATGCTATCGTCATTACATTATACCATGTTTCAAGACGATAGGGCTATCGAAAAGAGCAAAGTTCGGGAGGTTACAACACTGTGGCTTTAAAGAAACGTAAACTCCGTGACTTTAAAATAGGAGGCAGTGTTACCAAATGTTTGTTATAATAGAAATTGGATGTTGAATTTTCATTTAAAAAATATCCTTTTAATATAAAATATACCCATTTTAGGTAGTTAAAATTAGAAAATATGGGAAATAAAACTCATGAATTAGTGTTTATTATTAAGTTTTTATAAATCAAGTTATCGCCATTACGTTATACTATGTTTCAAGACGATAGGGCTATCGAAAAGAATAAAATTGAATGTCACAACACCGTGGCTTTACAAAAAAGTGAACTCCGTGGCTTTAAAATAAGAGACATTATTACCAAATGCTTGTTATAATAGAAATTGGGTGTTGAATTTTGATTTTTAGAATATCCTTTTAAAATAAAACACACCTAGTTTAGGTAGTTTAAGTTAGAAAATCTCGGAGGTGGCAATTGCCCCCAATTCCCTAGAGCTAGATCCACTACTGCATCGATGTCTTAACCAGGATTCGAACCCAGTCCTTTTAACCAAATTCCGTATCCAACAAACGATGTCGGTTACCTATCACAAAATGTTGTTTGCTACATTTGTATAGTTTAATCGAAAAGTTACTTTTAGATTACAAAACATTATTCAGCTTTTATTTTTAGCGTGGTCTGACTCGACTGAAGGGATGTTTCCAAATGAGTCTATTTTCCACTTTTGTGCGTTTTCAGTCGACCATGCGAAGAACAAAGCAGTCGCCATCGAGGCATCTGCAGTCGCTTGTAACATGGGGGGAAATACTTCGAAACTGATTAAACGTGATACAGGAAGTTCGTTTCGGATTGCGTAACAAATCACTAATCGCTAATGTGATGCTTTGGTTTATCACATCTCTTCAGGGAAAGGATTATATATTAATAATATGCAATTAAGACATGTTGGGAAAAATAAATTCCCTTGATGAATGATACGATAGTTTTAATGACAAAATTTAAGGTTGAGTTGTTAATGAATATTGTTGGCATTTAATTTTAATCCTGCCTGGCCACTGTTGTAATTGTTAAATTTGGCCTTGATTTTACATTGTTAAAATCATGGCCACGTTTGTGTCCAGCATGGTCTAATATGTTCGATGGTTGGTCATGGGCGAGAAACATCTATAACTGGCAATGATCGCTAAATGTTGAAGGCTGGAAGGCTGAACAAAGAGAACCGACCAGGACCTTTCAGCATATTTTATATTAGCAGGCATATTTTATATTAGCAGGCATATTTTATATAAGCAGGCATATTTTATATTAGTAGGCATATTTTAAATTAGCAGGCATATTTTAGCATGGTTTGGTTTTATTAAACTAACGTCGCACTAGATCTGCACAGTGGGCTATTGGCGACGGTTCGGGGCCTATCTCGAAGGAAAGATCCGGGAACGATGCCTCGTATTTTTGAACCATGATCTGATGACGAGGAAACACCTGAACTGGCACCCAACGCCTTCAATAGACGTCGGGACTTTGGACCCCAATCAGATGTATCGTGCACCAGTTCCGTATACACGCCGTTAATTTTTGAGGATGTTCTGGACGACTTTTCTAGTATTTTGTAGCGAAGCTGGCAACCCTCCGATCACAAGATCACTACTTTTTACTTTTCTTTGTCAAGTCCATCGCCTGGCATCGAACCGGGAAGCTTCGTATTCCCAGCTGACGCCTTTAAACGCTCGGCCACGGAGGCTCTATTTTAGCTTGGACATACGAAATATAAAGGTAAAAATGGAAGTGTGTTAGTTCTTTAACCTTCAATGGGCTTCAAGTCGACTAAGTGCATGCTCAATCCAGGAGTTAAGTTAGAGATCAAGTTAGCAGTCATTTTGAGACATCATCTAGCGTTTTATCAACAGATTTATTTCGCTCCCAAAGCAATTCGGCATATTTTAACATGAACATACGAAATACAAAGGTAAAAATGTGAGGTACAGTTCTTTATCCTTCAATTGGCTTCAAGTCGACAAAGTGCATGATCAATCCAGGTGCTAAGTTAGAGATAAGTGTGTCCCAGCCGTCATTTCCAGACATCAACTAGCGTCTTATCAACAGATTTATTTCGCTCCCAAAGCAATTCGGCATATTTTAACATAAAAATACGAAATACAAAGGTAAAAATAAAAGTGAGGAACAGTTCTTTAACCTTCAATGGGCTTCAAGTCAACAAAGTGCATGCCCAATCCAGGAGTTACAGTGGTTCCGAGCCGTCATTTTGAGGCATCAACTAACGTCTTATCAACAGATTTATTTCGCTCCCGAAACAAGCAGATTTTAAATTTCAGCCTTTTAACCCCGTCTCTCGGTCAAATGCTCCAAGCGAACCCCAAGATCGTCTGACCTCTCCCCAAGACAGATTCCATAGCGCAAGGTCAGCCGGAGATTTTTCCACCGCAAAAGAGGTCATTCCTATTTCATTTCGCCCAAGAAGAGTTTGAAGAAGGCGAATCGTCCACCACAGGAGACCGAGTCTCGTCCCAGCTCCTGGGTGTAGTTCGAGAAAACCGGTGCGGCATTCCAGAATATTTAGCGAGAGGACGCTTGGAGACACCGGTGGCGGTGGCTAACCGACGGGTGGTGGGATATTGGGGGTGAAATATTTGCTTTCGATTCGTGGAAAGCTGTCGGCGAATTCTTGGGAAGGTGAGTTGGATTAAGCGATTTAGAGCGTTTTTAACAGGCCATAATTGGTCATGGGATGGTCTGGTCTGGTCGGAAAGGTGCTGAGCTCGTAATCGGTTTGGTTAATAAACGTCGCACTAGAGCTGCACTGTGGGCTATTCGCGACGGTTCGCGGTCCATCTCGAAGGAAAGACCCGGGAACACATACACATTCACACACACATTCATACATGCACCTCGTTATTTTAGAACCATGGTCAGATGACGAGGAAACACCTGAACTGTGGCACCCAACGCCTTCAATAGACGTCGGGACTTCGTAATCGGTTGGGTGAATTAACGTGGCAATAGAGCTGCATAGTGGGCTATCAGTGATTCCCAACCCGCTGTTTGTTGATAGCGAAATGGTCCAAAGTGGTTTGCAGAGCTTTGTGGCCAATTCTCGAAAATGTGCTTTATTAAAGAAAAACAGGTGATGTTTGAAATATTTCATTTTAATAGTCGATCTATAAATTGAGAATTAAAATTAATTTTTATAAAAGACAAAATTGTATCTTCTTTTTAATTCTTCCATGTTTGTTTGAATTATCAAGGATTCAAAAGTGAGTTCAAATGTATTTTATTGAAGAAAGTGTCGTTTCTTTTGAATGTCACCGTTGTCAATTCTGATATATTTTATGGCTGAAAAATCCGTTTTTTAAAAGAAATATGTAACATGAGTACAAATGGCAAGTCTGAATATCATATTGATGTAATAAGTATAACAAAGATACATATTTTCAATAATTTGAAGTTTCAAATTAAAAAGTTATTTTTTAATTAATACATTTATTTACAAAATAAATACGTCAATACCCATGTTCTATTTAGTACCTAAATTATCTTCAGTAAGTACCTAACTTTGTTTTAGTAATATTAAAATCACACTTAATTAGTTTTAGTAATATTAGACTCAGTGGTCCGCGACTTGTCGAATTTAAATTAAGCCGACCGTAGCCATTTAGTGGTTGGGAACCTTTGGTCTATCTCGAAGTAAAGCCCGATAACACTGCTTCGCATTTTTGGACTATGGTCATACGAGGATGACACCTGAGCTGGCATACGACGTAACATCAATAGGCGTCAGGACATTGAACCACGATCCGATTCAATGTGTACCAGTCCCTATTATACACGCCTGTGGAAGTTGTGGATATTTTTTAGAATACTTTTTTCAGTAACGTTTCTGTTAACCCTCTGACCAAGAGATCAAGTCTATGTAGATAATCGAACTTTACTAGTCGGATACTTTACTACTGGGCCCCCAGACCCCAAGCTCGTAATATATGTGTTAAGAGTTCAATACTCTCGTCGCCCGACAAAATTCGATGTGTACAGTAAGCTAGTATATGTTACTGCTGTTTGGGTCAAAATGACATTAGCTTTGTAGTGGAGTAAAAGTTTGGTGAGTAGGGTATAGGTCAGGAGTTCTCTTGATCGATTTGACCATTAACGAGTGGTAAATAAAATCTTACCACATAATTACGAAGCATTGTTATCGGGTATTTCATTTGGTATACATGTCTAACCATCGCCAATAACCTTTTGTATAGCTTTAGTGCGACAATAATTCCAATCAAAAGACCAAATGTTGTTTATTTTTAATTCTCTAAATTTCTATATTATAATCAACATTCGGAACACAATTACTCCTGGTGGAAACAGAAATTTGTGTTGCTGACACGCCAAAGCTGTTGGCAACAGTGGATGTCGACGACAAAGTTAGTCCCGTTTTTTGAAAAGTTGTCAACATTTGCCTGCAACTCTCGTGTAAACGCGGCTTAAAGTAGATATAAAAGGAGAATAGGGTGGAAACAACATTCTGGAAAAATAGTTCCCTGATATTTCCCTGATTTCCATGATGTGTCACAAAAATTTCCCTGATTTTACAATTACATTAATAAATGTTGCAATACATGCTTTGTATAGATACAAAGTATCCACGCTACGATAACACTATAAATATATTGCATTATAAATAAAAAATTATAAGCAATACTATTTATAGTTAAAATAATAATTTATGGATACAACATAAATTATGCAATTGCGACAGGCATAATAGTAATTAAACATGTTCTCTGGAAGCAGATAATGCACACAAAAAAAGCAAGTTTTTTCAAATTATTTCTTTTGTAGATAATTTTAAATGTTTTATATGCTTCATGTTTCCTAATCCAATCTTCAATAAATCCCATATTTATTAGCCTCTCACATGTTGCTTACAATTCAAGGTCTAACGTACTTTGCTTTTGCTGCTCCCTCCAGCAGTGGTTCACGTTTTTACAAAAATAAAACTGAAAATATGAAAATGCGCATAACCATGCTATTTTCTTCTTAAATTCTTATTCAGAACTAAAAGAACATATTGACAATTAAATTATCAAGAATGGAGGTCATAACAGACGATAATTGTCGTTTTAACGATCTATATTTGAAAAATTCCCTGATTTTTTTGTGAAATTTTGAAAAATTCCCTGACTTTTCTCTGAAGAATTAAAAATTTTCATGTTAATTCCCTGATTTCCAGGTTATGTTGCCACACTGGAGAAGTTCCACTGAACTCTAGAGTAAGGGTAAAAGCTTCTATATCTAAGTTCTTTTAAAGTTTTGGCAAATTAGTTTACGAGACGGACTCCCCAGTTTAAGATCGGCAAATTATCCATGTCTAAAAATGCTTAATTTGCTTTTATTCACCACTTCTTCTACATTTTGCCAGATATCTTCCGAGCACTGTCCTGGATCCAGAGACAATCGTTCCAGACTTTTAATCCTGTGAACTAGAAGATAAATGTTTTTATCTTTGGATGTGATCATTGAATAACCAACGCAAAAATTGGACGAATTGTTCTAATGAAACGCTTAATGGCTACATAAAGTAAAAGTAACCTAATGGTAATGTTCTAAATAGTATTCAGTTCTACTATGCTTTTATATGCGAGCACTTATCTAAATCTAAGAAAAGTTTCGGGGTTCCTGAACTTTTGTAATTGCACAAAGTTTGGGGTTAAACGAAAAAGCCCATTCCGTACAGCTAAAAATAAGCCTATTTTCTTTTACAATTTCGAAAAACACACACCGCACCCTTTGTTGCGTCAAATTCGTTAAATTGTTATTAAACCAATCTTCAGAAACAGAAATGCCTAACATAAAACAGAAAGGACGAACTGGGTTAATAGCCGAAGCGTTGCTCAGTTCTTTTTTGTTCCATCTTCCACAGCACTTTATCGCCACCGTTCCCCGCACTCTGTTTAAGCGGATGCGCTAATAAACGACTAATTATTCTCGCCAAAATAAAAGACTTGGCGAGGAAAAAAAAAGTCGAAGAAAGAGGTCAGGAATAATTAAACAATGAAAACTTATATTTCGAGTTACAATGGAGTAAGTTACGGAGACACCTGTTATCATATTGGCACACTTGGAAAGAGCGGGCGATCTCTTTTTCTACCTGTATAAAAATAATTATGAACTTTTTATTTAGAAGTATCAGGGCAGGAGAAAATGATTTAACAGGTACCGATGAACTAAATGTTCTTCTTGAAAGGAACAAGTTGTTTCTACGTGAATCTGATATATTTGTTCATAAACGACTTGGCTATAGAGAATAAAAGTTTCAGAATACAAAGAACCCTATGAAGGACACAATATGATATAAATATACCCTATTAACTTTGTTTAGTTGTAAAATATTGTTTTGGTTTGGTTTTGTTAATTAACGTCGCACTAGAGCTGCACAGTGGGCTATTGGCGACGGTTCGGGGTCAATCTCGAAGGAAAGACCCGGGAACACATACACATTCACACACACATTCATACATGCACCTCGTTATTTTAGAATCATGGTCAGATAAAGTGGAAACACCTGAACTGGCACCCAACGCCTTCAATAGACGTCGGGACTTTGGACCCCGATCAGATTTATCGTGGACCAGTCCCGTATACACGCCAGTATAATCTGTTGGATATTCTAGACGACTTTCTAGTATTTTTGTAGCGAAGCTGGCAGCCCTCCGATCGCAAGATCACTACTTTTTTTCTTTTCTATGTCAAGTCCATTTCACGGATTCGAACCACCAATCCTCTGATTAGTAGCTGAACGCCTTATTAACTGAGCAACTCGGGCCCGCATAAAATATTGTGACAAACAGCTTTTTAAATTTGAAAATAGTTTTGTTCCTGTTAAAAAGAAGGAATTTGCGCATTTAAAATTTTTTTTTTGGAAGAATAGAATTGTAAAAGTTGAGTTTTAAGAAAAGTTAATTTATTCAAAAGTTAATTTGTTTAATTTTTTTTTTTTAAGGGAGACCCAAGCCCCAAATTTAGAAAAAAAATTGCTAAATTTTTTTTGCAACATATTTAAGAAATTGTGTAAAAAAATTTAAAGCAATCGAAGAAATAGATGAATTTTTTTTTACATATTTATATACCATTAATCATCTGTCTACCTACTTTACATCTGAAACATTTACTCAAAATATTTTTTTTAAATTTTGGTTGCGCTTAAAATGCTAGGGTTTTATAAAAAAAATACTTAAAGCTAAAACTGTTAATACTTTTTGATGATTTAATATTTGTTTATAAACGTTGGAGTATTTTTTTTTTTAAAATTAAGATATTTTATTTTTTACAAATTAATGAGCATTAAAAGGTGAATATTTTTTAAGTAACGACTTAAAATAAGTTTTTGAAAAAAATTAAAACACAAATCTGCAAAAATCTATTTTTACCCCTGTAGTATATACTTTGGTGTTATTTTAGGAGGAGTAGTGTTTTTTTATAAAAACTATTTAATCTTAAAAAAATCGCAAAAAACGAAAAAATTATTCTAAAAGACATGTTTTTTCAATATGTAACACAAATAAATAAAAGACAGGTTTTATAACACATATCAAGAAACTTCTTATAAAAGACAAAATTGCAAGGCATAGTATATAAGAGGTTATGGGGTACATTTAACTTTTTTCTTTAATTTTGCAGATATTATTATAAGTTTTTTTTTACATACGTGTTCAAAACATATTAACATAACCTAATGGTCAAACATGAAAAGAAAATTATATATTTAAAAAAAAAAAAAAAACTCTACATAGAATAAGCCTATGAGGATAAATGACATACCATCATGTACAAGAAAATGAGACGTTTCAAACAAACCGATAATTAACACACTTAGAAAAAGAAGCGTTTTTAAGGGTATGGGACACTGACCTTTCCACTAGGGGGGGGGGAGTTTTGACTAACTGCAGTGTACGATGCCGCCCCATAACTCCACATGGAATCATCCTATGGGGATAAATGACATACCACCGTGTAGATGAAGGTGGGTCGCTTCCACCAGACCGACTATTAACCCATTCCACCTTTTCACTTTTGTACCGCGTGGCAGAGTTTGTCACTCCCGCTGCCGTATCCGCTTTCGTCCTATAACTCCACTGTGAATCAGATTTTGGGGATAAATGACGTACCATCATATAGAAGAAGGTGGGCCGCGTAAATCAGATTGGTTTGTTTAATTAACGTCGCACTAGAGCTGCACAGTGGGCTATTGGCGACGTAAATCAGATTGGCCATTTATCATTTTCTTTCTTTGACCTTTGTACCGCGTGGGGCCCAAAGTAATAAAGTATTCACGAACCACATGTTGCGGTACAGTTTGGCCTTACCTATCTTATTTTTAAAATAGTTCATTATAGAATTTTATCTATTATTTTATACCCAACTATACGGTCATATTCATGGGCGGAAATGCACAAGAACATTCATCTCTCGTTTTACTCGTCAAAATATCAAACCCAAAACCACATCACAAGGGCGGAAACACCCGAGAGTTCATGCTCGCTTATTTCCCCATTAACAAAAGCCACACAAAAAGAGAATATTTTTTTTTAAACACAAAGTAAATACATTCTTTCACGTTGTGGAAATCAGTCTATTTCGTGTGTGTGTATATGAAGAGAAGGATTATCGTGAAACGGTAACGCGCGACTGTTTACCTTTTAACCTAGGGGATGAGTCGGATAAGGATCGTTGCAACGGGATTCAGAGAGCGGTAAATGAAAGATTTTTCGTCGGAAACGATAAAATCTGACAGGTATCTTTGTATTGTGGGGTTTTTTGTAACGGATTTTGCTTTTTATTGTTTTGTATGAAGTAAAATAAAGTATTACTTTCATTGCCGAGCCTAATGTGACCACCCAGAAATGGTTTAAACGGATGCATTTCGTGATCAAATTTATTTCACAATATGAAATATAATGATATATTTATTATCTTATTATGTATAAAAGATAAATTTAAGCCAATGTAGATAATGTAAATTAAGATAGTGTAGTACGAAAGTATGTTGTACAGTACAAATATAGTATTTATAAATTGAAAACTTATGTGAAATAACTATACAGCTCCACTTTTTTCTGGGCCTTCAGTGGCCCAGGGGATAAAGGCATTCAGCTAGTAATCAGAGGATTCTCGATTCGAGCCCGAACGATAGACTTGACAAAGAAAAGTAAAAAGTAGTGATCTTGTGATAGGAGGGTTGCCAGATTTGCTACAAAATACTAGAAAAATCGTCCAGAACATCCAAAAAAAATTTACCGGCGTGTATACGGGACTGGTGATACATCTGATCGGGGTCCAAAGTCCCGACGTCTATTGAAGGCGTTGGGTGTCAGTTCAGGTGTTTCCTCGTCATCTGACCATGGTTCTAAAATAACGAGGTGTATGTATGAATCTGTGTGTGAATGTGTATGTGTATGTGTATGTGTTCCCGGGTCTTTCCTTCGAGATAGATCCCGAACCGTCGCCAATATCCCACTGTGCAGCTCTAGTGTGACGTTAATTAACCAAACCAAACATAAAATAACGAGGTGCAAGTATGAATGAGTGTGTGAATGTGGCTGTGATAAGTCTCAATACAAGGACAGAAATAGGCAACCGGAAAACGTATAAACCAAACCCTTATTCAAAGGCAAATAAACTATTTTGAGTCAGTAAAAGGAAGCATGTAACTGCCTGTGTATACATAATATTGTCGCCTCAGAGCAACAATAATACATCTAAAAAAAACAACCGAAAATGAGTTTTCGGTCTTGCTAATATTTCCACATGTGCCTTTTTTTAGTGGAACACTTGGACATTTTTATGTCTTCTCTGAAATCCCTGAACTACAGCCTTAGATATTCAGCATTGAAAGAACAGCAAATTTTAAAATCAATTTTATAGGCAACTGTTTTTTCTCATATCCTACTGTTGCTCCGAGGCGACGATATACTGTCTTGGGTTACATGCACGGTATCACATTTGACAGATATGCATCATCTGCATAATGCAAATGCCACTATACATTTGAAAATGCGGCAATTGTAGAAATCGAAGTTTTGGAAAGGTAACAGAATCCAAGCCACAGATATAAATGCGTGTAATTAATTATAAGTTAAATTAAAAAAAATATATGTAACTCTCCGTTAGTTTGATATAAATAGATAAATTCCCGGGTAAACGCCGTGGGCAAAGTGCATTGCTAGTTGCCTCATAGCCACACACCACTCTCGATTTCCCAAGTCATTCAATCCAACAACGAGAACCACAAACATCCAAACTCCCATCACTCGCAATAAACAAATGAGTAATCTCATAATCGAAAGTACACGAAAAAAATGTCAAGCATTTATCCTTTTGAGAGCTTTCCAGAGCATGACAGGAAAAGGATCGTCTTCAAAACGATACCACCACGCTCCAGCGAAGCCGATAGCGAAAGGCCGGCTTTTGTAAGCAATCTCGAGTGTTTTGCCATGAACCACCAATTTGGGTAGGCCAGCCGAAAGGCAAAAGGTCTAAACTGTTAGAGCAGCTACGCAATTGAAAGCTTTACTTTTTACTTAGCAGGAGCGGACAAATGGTTTGGAATGGCCGAAGGGATGACATTGCGTAGCTCCAAGGTTGCTGAATCACTTTAGAGTTTCAATGATCTTTTAATATGTGACCGATGCGTTGTAAATAGTTGATGGTGAGTTAAAGATCCAGTTATAGGCTTAACATAATCCGATTCTTGATAACAAGTTTGATACTTTATGATCAGTTTGATAGTTTATATCAGAATAGGGTATCAAAAAGGAAGTCAAAGTGGGTTTGGGATTTTATTTTCAGAGGGAATTTTATTGATAGGGTATTTGCGATTTTTATATATCGTTATTCTAAAGAAAAAAAAAAGGCATTTTCGTATTTTTTTTTATCTGTCGCTAAGGGGGACCCGACCCCCAAAATCCGAAAAAATTGCTAATTTTTTCTT
This sequence comes from Troglohyphantes excavatus, assembly GCA_963932185.1. Classification (NCBI taxonomy): domain Eukaryota; kingdom Metazoa; phylum Arthropoda; class Arachnida; order Araneae; family Linyphiidae; genus Troglohyphantes; species Troglohyphantes excavatus. The sequence continues at coordinate 10,874,068 of OZ010667.1, forward strand.
TTTCATAAAACAATGCTAAACGTACTTAAGGAGGTGTGTACAACATTTCAAAACAGTAAGAGAAACAGAACATACGTTATTTTAGATGTTTATATACCATTTATCATCTTTCTACATACTTTTCATCTGCAACAATCGTCATTTACTCAAAATATTGTTTTTTTTAGTTTTGGTCACGTTTAAAATGCTACAGCTTTTTAAATAATTAACTGCGGGACTATATAGTAATATACAGTCTGCAGCACATTCTGACGGAGGACGACAGTTTTTACGTCATACTGACGTAAACCTCACAGTACTCTGTGGGTGTGTCTAGTGCCGGTGACAAGCCTGACATTTTAACAGTATCTTTATAACCGTAAATATATAGTTCTTGCGAGATCGTTATATTTTACAAACTTTTTTTTGGTTGACCATGCATTTTTCGGTGTCCAAGACTTTTCCAAGATTATCATTAGTCCTTGATTTATCTACCTTATTAACCAAAATAAAATAAAAACGATTCCACCGAAACGGACAGCCAATGAGAATTGTCAGAAAACCCACAGAGTAAGGCGGGGTTTTGTTAGTATGACGTCAAAAATGTTTAGAGCAAAGCCCACCTTCAGAAAGACTGCACACCTTTCTATTAATATACTGTAGTCTGCACTCTCCTCGACTGAAATGTATATTAATGCTTTATTTTTATTTACTATTATAATATTACTTAACTTATTTCTTTAAAAATACATTAACTTATTTTTATGTATAATTTTTTTTTCCGTATCTATATTACTTATGAATGTAATAAAGTACTTGGGTAGCTTTCAATTCACAAGTAACCTAGATTTGAGACAAAATGTGAATATTATTTTATTTAACTGGCTGAATGCCTTAGCATAGTCAGGACCTTTTCATTACAACAATTAATAATAAATTAAACATAAAAAACATTTTACGAGTGTTGACTTATGAATGACAAATCATTTCTAACTATCTAGAAAGAATTATAAATAAAAAAAGTTAAGTTAATTTACTTTTACAGCAGAACGTAATTCCCAAAACCGCATTCGACGTTTTTTACACATATTGACTATACTTTTATGATCCTATCCGTTACCCCTTTCATTGCAAATATTTTTGCGTCTAATATGGTTTCCCATTACAATTAAGCAATTTGATTGTTTGCGTAGTCGCAGTAAATATTGATTTAGTTTTATGTCGACAACAAAATAATGATGGAAATTAAAATTATTTGAAAAGCAATTAAATATTAAAAACGAGTAGAAACATACATTTCTAGTTCGCAATTGTATTCGTTTGGAATAAATACAAATACAAATATTGACGACCAACTACAGGCTCAAGGGCCCAACAAGGTTGGTCCATCTAGTACCTCTTAACTATCCCCCAATGCATATCTAACTTCTTCTTAAAATCCGTTACTCCTTTACAATTAACAATATTCACTGGCAAGTTGTTCCATTTGTCTATTACCCTATTATAGAAATAGTGTTTTCTCCCTTCCCGATGAAAATGGGATTTGTTTAACTTAAATCCATGACCTCTCGTTCTATCACTCATATTAAAATCTAAACCCTCCACATCTCCTTGTTTGATAAATTTGAATAGTTGAATCAAATCTCCCCTAACCCTTCTCTTTTCCAGAGTATACATATTCAAATTTCTTAATCTATCTTCATAATTCATGCCTGAAAATACTTGAACCATTTTAGTAGCCCTGTGCTGAATTTTCTCTAACAATTCAATGTCTTTTTTAAGATCTGTATAGTATAAATTCATTTCCTTCATTTTTTTAATAATGCTAGTGGTAGAGTTTGATATAGATGAAAATTAATTAATACACATAAAATGCGATAGTTTTGTGAGAGGTCACTTCATATACCCGATACTCCCACTTGGATTGAGTGATTACTTTAGCCTGATTGGTAGAGTATCGGCGTATCATACAGAAGGTACTCGGTTCGATTCCGAGTGACAACCCAAAAATACGTAGCGCTAAACTTTGACAATAAATGCTATCATATTCATATATTTTTTAATTTCTTCTTTATAATTTTACTTATACATTTTACACATATAAGCTTCATCGTAGGTAAAATCGTAAATAAAATTATCATCGTAAATGATACTTCATCGTAAATAAAATTATACAAGTAGTAACCCAAATGTCATAAAAAATATCCGAAAACAGTTGCGAAAATACATTTTCTAGCATAAGGGTTTTATACAGGTATAGTGCCTAAAAGAGGTTTGTACTCACTATAATACAGGCAAGCTGAAAACGTACAATAGGTTTAAAGATATAATGTTTAAATGTTTAGAAATGAAGAAATTTTTCTAAAAAAAAATGCAATTTTCATCCAGTTTTATATAAAGTTTTTATGCTGATTTTTTTTTAGCCGAGACGGATACAAATCGTATTGTTCTTTAATGATCTTTTTCAGACCTAATATCTTAAAGGAAAGCGTGAAAAATAAATGTAAAAAAAAAATGCCTGAAAATAGTAAAAGTGCAAGAAAATTGCAGTTTAACTTGAAGAATAAAAAAAGAATACTTTATTTCGCTTTCATCCAAAGATTCATTGTATTACACTTATTTGACTTGGCAGAAACTTTTCATTGTTGCTTGCTTTCCAGACTATCTTCCGCAAGCGAAATAATCATTTACACATCCAAATTCTTTTCTCCATTTCGAAAAAAATTTCCATTATACTCCCATTTTTTTTCTTTGGACAATCTCTCCGAATAATTCTTTAAAGTGTTCTATCTCAGGTTGTATTATTCTAGAGGTTAGAACCACATGACCTGAACCGAGGATTTGTATTTTTCTTCCTTTCTCTTGAGGGGGTTTATTTTTTGAGATATTTTTATTTTGCCGCCAACAGCTTCTTTCTCCAATTCATCTCTTTAGACGTCTTGCGCTTCTAAACTTAGTTCCTGCTTGCTTCCTTGTTGGCCCTTGGCGACGGTTGGGTCACGTGACGCGATCCTGAAACTTTGATTCGTCAACCTCTGACTGTTATATCAGCATGTGTTAGTAATCCGGCTGACATTGAAAAACAGTTGAATGCTTCCTCATGGTTAGGCTTGGGAAAACAAAAACATGGAAGTTTTCAAAAATCGATTCTAATAGAAATTACAGGGGATCCTGTGTTTATCTGCGCTGATTTCAGGAAGTAATGGTTTGGTTTGATTAATTAACGTCGCACTGGAGCTGAACAGTTGGCACAGTTGGTTGGTCTCGAAGGACAGACCCGTTAACGATGCCTCGTATTTTTGAACCGTGGTCAGACGACGAGGACAACACCTGATTGGATGTTCTGGACGACTTTCTAGTATTTTTGTAGCAAAGCTGGCGACCCTCCGATCGCAAGATCACTACTTTTTTACTTTTCTTTGTCAAGTCCATCGCACAGCAATCCTCTGATTACTAGATGAATGCCTTTATCCACTGGGCCACTGAAGTCTCAAGGAATTAATGAACTAATTATTGACGAGATTTTATAAAATTATATCTCCACGCGGTAAAAGGTTTAGAGTTAATTTTTTCGTAATCAGAAAATGAATTAGAAATATAAAAATGATTTTCTTGTGATTTTTAAGTTGACGTAAAATTCGCATTTCGTTTTCTTTTTGCCCCTGGACCGCTGAAAAATATATAAAAAAATCCTAAGTGCCTATTTAATTGAATAATTAATTAAAACCGTTGTGCAGCGCATATGCAACATCATGTGCAACTGCTAAATATTTTTTTCAAAAAGTATGAAAATATACTTAAATACAATCTACATACTTCTGGTATTGGCTAGGATGTTTTGCAGAGCCAGATTATACTTATAAGTAATAAAACATTCTTCGAAAACTTCACCTTCACGAGCCAGTTTTAGAACAACATGCATCGAAGCAACTGATCGCATTTATCACAATCAATTTCATAAAGATAAGGGGCCTAGCGGAGGTTTTAAGAACTAGGCATATGGTTCCCTACGTGACAATACTATAATAGTTAACATAAAACTCAATAGATGCAACTATCTGTCATTTTAAAGTTGCGTAGCGTATATTCTACACTATGCACTAGAGGGTTAAACCTAATTTGACGCACTCACCGAAAATGAACACCTATCAAACGAAATATAAACACACGAGGCTATTTACCCCAGGGTTAAAATACTTTCCGCAGCGTTGCAAGTTTGGTGTATTTCCTCTAATTTTTTTTTTGAAAAAGAGAGAAAAAAGGAGCCAACTAATGACTTCCTGTCGCTTTTAGCCATGAATTAAATAAGCGGTGTTTATAATGAGATGCCATTCAAATGGGGGGAAAGAACGAGGAAATTGAGATCAACGGTTGGCGTGAATCCTGGAACCCATCCCTACCTGTTGCGGTAACGAGTTCGATACCTGGTAAGCGAATTCCTGAATTGATTGAGCGCGCCAAACTGTTTCGGAAAGAGGTGTGGTGTTATTTGCGCGTATCGGATACTTCGGTTGGTTAGTTCTGTCGTTGTAAGAGAGCCCCAGTTGGTAAGGCATTCAGCTACTAATCAGAGGATTGGTGGTTCGAATCCGTGCAACGGACTTGACATAGAAAAGTAAAAAAGTAGTGATCTTGCGATCGGAGGGTTGCCAGCTTCGCTACAAAAATACTAGAAAGTCGTCCAGAATATCCAACAAATTATACTGGCGTGTATACGGGACTGGTGCACGATAAATGTGATCGGGGTCCAAAGTCCCGACGTCTATTGAAGGCGTTGGGTGCCAGTTCAGGTGTTTCCTCGTCATCTGACCATGGTTCTAAAATAACGAGGTGCATGTATGAATGTGTATGTGAATGTGTTCCCTTTTCTTTCCTTCGAGATTGACCCCGAACCGTCGCCAATAGCCGACTGTGCAGCTCTGGTGCGACGTTATTTAACAAAACAAAACAAAACCTGTCGTTGTAAGAAAGGTTTGGTTTGGTTTTGTTAATTAACGTCGCACTAGAGCTGCACAGTGGACTATTGGCGACGGTTCGGGGTCAATCTCGAAGGAAAGACCCGGGAACACATACACATTCACACACACATTCATACATACACCTCGTTATTTTAGAACCATGGTCAGATGACGAGGAAACACCTGAAATGTAAGAAAGGTTTGGTTTGGTAAATTAACGTCGCACTAGAGCTGCACAGTGGGCTAGTGGCGACGGTTCGGGGCCTATCTCGAAGGAAAGGCCCGGGAACGATGCCTCGTATTTTTGAACCATGGTCAGATGACGAGGAAAACACATGTTTGCACCCGACGCAACCACAATAGGCGTCAGGACATTAGACCTCGATAGATTTATTGTGCACCAGTCCCGTATACACGCCAGTATAATTTGTTGGATGTTCTGGACGACTTTCTAGTATTTTGGTAGCGATGTTGACAACCCTCCGATCGCAATATCAAAACTTTTTACTATTCTTTAGTCTAGTATATCGCAAGGTTTGAACCGGGGACTCTTGGATTCTCCCAGTTGACGCCTTAATCCACTCGGCCACGGAGGCCTCGTTGTAAGAAAGAAAGCCCTAACTGCAAAAGGTAAAATTTTATTACAGGAAACAGAAAAAAAAAAACGAAATTATCACCTGTATAAAATTTTTGATATTTTAAAAAGGCGTTTATTGTCCATAAATAGTTGCTTGTACAAAATTTTATTTTGGTGATAGTTTTATTTTCTATTACCATGTTTTTACATGTGCAACTCTTCAATGAATTTAGAGCCTTTTTAGTTTTTACTTCTCATATATCAAATGTATCCATATCCTTCTTTTATCAAACCCCCCTCGAATTGAGATTAGGGCCAATATAAATTTCAATATAACTCACCCTTATATTCGATTTCTGGAGTTTTAATGTTATAAAAAAATTGCGTTTTTTAAGTATAAATCCGATGAGTTAAAAAATTAATTTTTAAAAATTAGGAGTTACGACTTTTTAACTCATAACGGCAGAAATAATTTCGCAAAAGAGCTGCACAGTGGGCTAGTGGCGACGGTTCGGGGCCTATCTCGAAGGAAAGGCCCGGGAACGATGCCTCGTATTTTTGAACCATGGTCAGATGACGAGGAAAACACGTGTTTGCACCCGACGCAACCACAATAGGCGTCAGGACATTAGACCTCGATAGATTTATTGTGCACCAGTCCCGTATACACGCCAGTATAATTTGTTGGATGTTCTGGACGACTTTCTAGTATTTTGGTAGCGATGTTGACAACCCTCCGATCGCAATATCAAAACTTTTTACTATTCTTTAGTCTAGTACATCGCAAGGTTTGAACCGGGGACTCTTGGATTCTCCCAGTTGACGCCTTAATCCACTCGGCCACGGAGGCCTCGTTGTAAGAAAGAAAGCCCTAACTGCAAAAGGTAAAATTTTATTACAGGAAACAGAAAAAAAAAACGAAATTATCACCTGTATAAAATTTTTGATATTTTAAAAAGGCGTTTATTGTCTATAAATAGTTGCTTGTACAAAATTTTATTTTGGTGATAGTTTTATTTTCTATTACCATGTTTTTACATGTGCAACTCTTCAATGAATTTAGAGCCTTTTTAGTTTTTACTTCTCATATATCAAATGTATCCATATCCTTCTTTTATCAAACCCCCCTCGAATTGAGATTAGGGCCAATATAAATTTCAATATAACTCACCCTTATATTCGATTTCTGGAGTTTTAATGTTATAAAAAAATTGCGTTTTTTAAGTATAAATCCGATGAGTTAAAAAATTAATTTTTAAAAATTAGGAGTTACGACTTTTTAACTCATAACGGCAGAAATAATTTCGCAAAAGAGCTGCACAGTGGGCTATTGACGACGGTTCAGGATCTTATTTATTTCAGAAGAGAGGGAATATTATATTTTCTTCTTATAGAATTAATTTTTATATTGCCCAACAAATAGTTTTTGTTCTAGCTTTTTATCTACTTCGACTTGCAAATGACTTTCCATTTTAATAACATTTAAATTTAATAACATTTTAATTGCATTTAAAATGGGTTTAAAAAGAAAATAGAAAACACTCAGCCAAAAGCAATACATATCGGCTTATTTTAACATGAAAAATATACGAAATATTGCGGTAGCAAAGAAAGTGGGGCACATCATGGCTGCCACTACATCGGCTTCAAGTCAACAAAATGTCTTGCCTAATCCAGAAGTTACAGTTAGAGATCAGTAGTCCACAATCCATGGCAAATAGAGCTGGAAATGGGTTTGGTTTGGTTAAAATAACGTCGCGCACATTAGGCTATAGGTGACGGTTAGAGGACTGTCCCGAAGGAAAGACCCCGGAACACTCGTATTCTAAAGCACTAGTAGTTGTTAAGAATCGTAGTTCTTCGGACTCGTAGTTAGTTAATTGACTAACGCCACACTAGATTACACTACAATGAGCTAAACATGAATGAGCAGAAGGTACGAGACATTTAAAAAAATACATTAAACACAGTACAGGGTGTAATGAGAATTAATGTTACAAATTTGACACGCAACAATGCCTTTGGCCGTGACGATCCGCTTTGTGTTGTCAGGTTGGATAGCAATGGAGTTAAAAATCAACAACTCATACTTTTTAAATATTCGTTTTTGGAGATCTTTAAAATCAATACCAATCAAATTAATGTTCCAGATTTGAAATTTTTTTTTTTTCTGATTTTATAATTTATAATTTTTTTTTATTTCAGAAATTTGTCAACAGGCGATTCAATTTTGCATTTATGCTATATACCCCCGCAACATGTTATGCGATACCGCTTATCGGGTTTTTGCACTAAATGTAACGTTCATTGCAAAAAAAAAAACTCAGTGGAAGTTGACATGAGTGTGCAATTTTTTTTTTTGAGATTCTGATTTCGTGAAAAAAAAAATAGAAACATTCCAAAAAAATGTCTTGATGGGTGTCTGAAAAAAAAAAAAACACGATTCAATTTCTTTAGCACCCAAGGACCTATCCACACCCCTTCCACAGTCCTGCAAGCACCAATCCTTCACAATCAGGTCCAACTATTCCAAAATCACTTCAGCCTTGAACTGGACAATTGACTCAACTTAAGAGAGAGAAGAAGAAAAAAAAATTCGATACAGAGTGTACAGAGTAGGAAGAAAAAGATGTTTTGGCGTAAAAGTCTCACTTAAACGAGGCTTACTGAAGCCAGCAGCCTTAAGAAAGAAGGCTTTAATTTAAGGCAATTACCAACAGCGGCACAGGAAGAAGGAGTTCGGGGCTCCACTGACGCAATGCACCAATTTTCAACGATGGCTGAAGGGGGGGAAGAGAAGGAATCTTTTAAGAGTGGTTTTTCGAGTTGGATGCACGCTGCGCTGGTTCGGTAATTTCCCCCCCCCGACAGCAAGGGGCGACAACCCTTCCCAGGGTCGGGTGTTTGGTGTGGAAAAGTTTGGGAGATTTTTTATGAATGGACATTCATTTTAGGGTCAAATTGACCAATAAACTCGTGTTTGACAAATCTACAATAATAATAGAAATAGTCTGTATTGGTTTGGAGCTTCGAGCATGAATGGACAGTAGTAGAGCGAATATGACGTCATAATCGCAAGCGCGGATCCAGGTGGGGGGGGGGGGGGGTAGAGGGGAAATTACCCCCCCTAACATCTAAGATTATATTTTTAAAAGTCACCTTAGGCAATGAAAAATTTCAAACTTAGGGGGTCAAATTTTGTGTTTATGATAACAATATACTGTTTTACCCCCCCAACAATAATTTCTGGATCCGCCCTCGAATCGTGAAACTCAGTGGCGGCGATTCGGGGGGGGGGGGGGGGGCAAGGGGGGGCGGTTGCCCCCGCACTTTTTTTGGATGTTGCCCCCGCACTTTTTAATATTGCACTATTTAAAACTAAGTTACAAGTCAATTGTTTTACTGCATTTCCGAACAAAGGAAACATTTTGAACCCCAACTTTCTCCCACTACCATAGGCACGTATAAGTAGGGGCTCAAGTAGGGGTCGAACTCCTCCCATTGTAAGTAAAATAAAAAAAATTAAAAACCGAATCATAAAAATAGAGATTTTTTTTTTTTTTGGGGGGGGAGGGTATTTTGTCTTGATACCCCCTCTGTGAGGGGGTATCAAGACAGAATACAAGATGGGATCAAGACAGATGGGTTATTGGGACAGACACCCGATGACGTCATGTTAGGTTTAATTTGAAATACAAATAAAGATAACAAAGGGAAAAAGATCGTCAAACGGGGTCGTATAAACAAGATGCTCCGAAACATGCTATGGAAACCATATTGTGGTATGGCTGTTTGAGCAAAGACCGTTATTAAAAGACCCATTTCGTTAACCTTAAAATACTTCATTATAAATTGCCAGTTTATTCTAAAGCAAAACCATCTCCTATGTTTTCTATAATAGTTTTAAATTTATTGGCCCGCGAAAACACCCAGCACCTGCTCTTTGATTATTATCTAACTTTGTATTTTTTTTTTTACTTTTTGTAATTTCCTCTTTGACTTAAATCCAGGACCATAGAATCAACCCAGACCAGTCGGCTAATATCGCTTTTTTTTTATTTAGTTCTAAATATAGTTCAAAATCAGACACCCTTTTTTTTTATCAAGCGACTGTATGAAACTTCTTACATTAAAATGTAGTATTGCGCAATCTATAGGCGCCGAACGTCTGAGCATTTGACGTTATAAATGTAATAATTCTGGTTTTATTACTGTTTATGCATGTGATTTGCGGTTTTGTTTCCCCCCCCCCCCCTTCCCAACTAATCTGGAATCCTTAAAAGTTGGGAATTTCGTCATCCGTCATTTAAAAATCCATGATTTATGAAAATGTAAGCCCAAAGAAATAGCAAAAGAAAGCGAAGGAAGGTTAGATCACCCAACTTGCCTTAAACTTAAAATAAACCTCTGAACGGACCTCTCATTGGACGTCGCCGCAGTACAGCATATTGGACTATTGGCGACGGTTCGGGGCCCATCTTGAAAGAAAGACCCGCGAACAATGCCTCATATATTTGAACCATGGTCACATAACGAGGACAACACCTGGCGCCGTTAAGTTGGCAAATTTCTTGTTTCATTTAGATCTTTGAATTAAAATTACCTTTATAATTTAAATTTAATTAATGAAAGTTAATATTTATTGGTAATAAGTAAATAATTTCTTTTGAATTAAATTATGTATATTTAACGTTTAATTTAAAATCAGCAGTATCGATTGTGTTGCACAATACCATGTAAGTCAAGTCTTTTGACTCCTACATTCCTTTAGCTCATGTAGCCTTTATATTATTCTTTATAATTTTGGTCAACTAAAACGCTTATTACATCTTAAAATTACCATAACTATAAATTATCTAATTAATCGTTCCAACACATATATTATAAGGATTCTCAAACTTTAAATTTGTTCTCTAAATTTATTTCAGAATTAGGAGTGATTTACTAATTTTAAGAATACATAGTTATTGACAACTATTAAAAGTAGTTAATGACAGTGAGAACTGTTGCTTCCTCGATATTCAAATGCCAACGTATTTCTTTTTACTAATAAAAATTAACCATTTTTTTAGAAAAAAAATGTGTTATAGATTTGGTGGCGGGTTGGGTGAGGATTTTGTGGGGTTAAGGATTCCACTGAACCACTATAGAATCTATACCTACGTGCCTGCACTATTTTACAGTTTGAAACTGTAATTATTTTTCTCAGGGTTCCAAAAGTCGCACCACAAATGCAGAATTGCAAATACGGCAGGAAATTATCTGGGAATTGGAAAGGTGAGAAGATAAAATTTTCCTCATTCTTTTTCAACACTGACACAAATGGAAAGGATACCTATCCCTTTGCAGGTCGGTCAACAAGTATATTAATTAGATTCTTTGCAACAGTCCATATCCTTCCATAAAAAAAATTGGGGGGGGGGGGATATTTGTAAAAGGGTTAGTTAATAATCGACCTGGGCGGCGTCTCGTACCTATTTTAAGATAGTATCCTTTCTTTAAATAATTCAAAACAAAGAGTAAATATAAATATGCAATATTCGTTGTTTTGGTGGTCAATATTTTTATTACACCCCCCCCCCCCCCCCGCGCTCCACACACTCTTGTTCCATCTTCATTTTGCCAAACCCACTTTTAGCACCCAATCGCCGCCACTGGTGAAACTAACATCTCAATCCGAATGACCTCAGACACGTGACTTTTTTTTTCAAAATTCGCGATTGGCTGATAAATTGGGAAATGTGTCACAGTGAAAATTTATGAATGGAATGACGTAATTAACCACGTGTCTGAGGCCACATATGTTGGCCTCACTTTGATGTTAGTGAGATTATAACATAGTTTTCTCTACTATGAAGGATCCATGCTCAAAGGTTTGGAGAGCTGCACAGTGGGCTGCTGGTGACGGTTCGATGTCTATTTCGAAGGAAAGTTTGGTTTATACATTTCCGGCTGCCTATTTCTGTCCTCGTATTGAGACTTATTATAGCCACATACACATTCACACATACACCTCGTTATTTTAGAACCATGGAAAGATGACGAGGAAACACCTGAACTGGCACCCAACGCCTTCAATAGACGTCGAGACTTTAGACCCCGATCAGATCACCTGTCCCGTATACACCCCGATAATTTTTGTGGATGTTCTGGACGACTTTCCTAGTATTTTGTAGCGAAGCTGGCAACCCTCCGATCACAAGATCACTACTTCTTTACTTTTCTTTTCCAAGTCCGTCGCATAGGATCGAACTAAGAATCCTCTGATTCCCAGCTGACGCCTTTATCCATTAGGCCACGGATGCCCTATTTCGAAGGAAAGACCCGGAACATTACCTCGTATTTTTGAGCCATAGTCAGATGACGAGATCAATACTCGAGTTGGCACCCAAAGGTACCTCAATAAGCGTCAAGAGATTGGACCACGATCAAGATTTAACGTGTACCAGTCACTTACTCGCGGTGGACATTTTTTGGTCGTGAAAGGAACGTGTTTGACAACCCTCCGATCATCAAATCGCTACACACATGCCGAGGATTTAGCCAGCGACTATCTGATACTTATCCGACCCCCTAACCCAGGTCCCGATTAAACGTTGACACAAGGGAAGCCCGCCTTTAAATGGAGCCCCCATTGTTCTCAAATAGACCCTGGAGAACATCAAATCGAGCTTTTACGTGCACTAAAATCTTTCCCCTGAGTGGCATTAAAATGAAACACATTACAAATAATATTTGACAATATATTAATAAGCAATGAGTATTCTAATATTCTGCGTGTTTTGATTTTTTTTACACAACATTCGAATAAATTTAACACAAATGACAAGTTTTTTTTACTAAAGTTTGTAATGCAATTTTTTAAAAGTAAATATAGCAGCAAACTATGTTAGGGGTGTTAAATATTTATAAAAAATTTGTGCTTTGGGGCCCCCTCAGAAATGTAAAGTGTAAGCCTTGGCTTCACGGGCTTATTCGGTTATCAGGACCTTCAATAACTATTAGAAGCCACTACAGGTCTGAGTTTTATATAAGCCATTATTGAGAGCTCTTATTTAACAATGGCAATAAGACATCTCAATCTCGAGACCCAGTTGCTCAGTTGGTAAGGCGTTCAGCTACTAATCAGAGGATTGGTGGTTCGAATCCGTGAAATGGACTTGACATAAAAAAGTAAAAAAGTAGTGATCTTGCGATCGGAGGGTTGCCAGCTTCGCTACAAAAATACTAGAAAGTCGTCCAGAATATCCAACAAATTATACTGGCGTGTATACGGGACTGCTGCACGATACATCTGATCGGGGTCCAAAGTCCCGACGTCTATTGAAGGTGTTGGGTGCCAGTTCAGGTGTTTCCTCGTCATCTGACCATGGTTCTAAAAATAACGAGGTGCATGTATGAATGTGTGTGTATGTGTTCCCGGGTCTTTCCTTCGAGCGAACCGATAGCCCACTGTTCAGCTCTAGTGCGACGTTCATTAACAAAACCAACCAAACTTTCCTTCAAGATAGACCCCGAACCGTCGCCAATAGCCCACTGTGCAGCTCTAGTGCGACGTTAATTAACAAACCAAACCATCTCGATATCTCAAATAAACATCTCAAACGCTTTTCTTTTGTTAGCTTGTTCTTTTATTACCAAACTCCATCTAAAAGTATGACATCACTTGCATTGAGTGGTCTTATTGTAGCAATTGAAAATATACTTATATTTCTCATTTTCCATAGTGTGATTTAACCCTTAGCACTCCAAGAACACTTCGCGATTTGTGTTCTTTCTATAGAACAGTTATTCCTCTTTAAGTTTTTTTCCACAGATTTTTTTTATACTCATAAAGGGAAAAAAAATCCTAATCTGTTTTGTATTCGCAAGAGAACAAGTTGAAAAAAAAGATTGATGTTCTAAACACAAGATCATGCTGTTCTCGTTTATTTTAAAGAACAGGGAAACAAAAGAACGGGTCGTTATGTTGGCGACTGAGAGGCGACATCGGAGTGCAAAGGGTTAAATTAACTAGTGAAAACATTTTTGCTACCGGAAAATTGCCTAAAACAACTTAAGCATAATTCTTGTACTAAAAGAAGCATTCAGCAAATTAATGTTACGAAACGACGTCCTTAAATTCCCTAAACACCCGTCCCTTTGTCGGGGTTCGCATCGTTGCCATTTCAAGCGTAGAAAAAAAAAAAGTAAAACCGATCAGATGAACGATGTGTGTAGCAATAATTTCTGCAATCACTATATTTGAAACTAGTTTTACCCTTTTCACTTGTTGAGGGATTTTTTTTCCTCTCTCAAGTTTTTGAACTGATCCGTGAAGGATGGGAACGATTCCGAAGAGAAATCCATCAGTGAAATTGCGGTTTTGTAAGAGCTACACATGCTCACCGTAAAATAAAGAATTAGGTTTTATTACCGGGATAAATACCTGGAAAACGGTTTTAAATGGATTAGTGCAATTTTGGAATTTTTGCTTCCTTGTTCGTTTCTTTTGAGTAATTTTCATCAGATCACTAGAGCAGAGTTCGAAATTAAAGGGTGCACAGTGCACTTATTTTTTTCAAGTACACATAAATTTCTTTATTTGGGTGTACGCAGTGCACCTAACTTTTCTACAAAAGTAAATTTTATTTGTCATTCCAACACTGTAAAAAAATTTTGCTTAAAAATGAGTACCTGAACCTACTCGGTTTTCTTTGAGTACAATTGCTTCGTAAATGAGCGATGACTTACACAAATTTAAGTAATCGTACTTTTGTAAAAATGAGCAGTATGGTTTAATATTGCTAATATCAGCTTCTGTTCAAGCCATCTTAACAAAGCCACCTGACAAACTTAAGATATTTGTTCAGAAGAGGGTTTTTCACATTATATGATGCCGATTGCTTAAATGGAAATCGAGTTATTACGAGTCAATTATCTTACTTCCCATTTTTTTGCCACGCCTTTTTAACATTACTCCTGTTCATAACTTCTTCCCGTCGCTCTGGTAGTACAACGGATAAGGCCATGGACTTTGGTTCGGCCGACATCAGGTAGGCGGATTGGGTACGATTCCCCGTAAGTCCTGGTTGTAATTGTTAAAATTTATTGAAAGGGATTTATGAAAGCAGCCTATGTAGGCAAGCAACTGCTCTTTTTATTCACATTACTCATTCTTGAGCACATGTCTTTTTCAAATATTATACGGAGCTATGATAAGCATAGAATGGAATCAAAAATGAGTACTTTTTACTTATTTTTAAGTACCTATTTTGAACAGGGAAAATTCTCAATTATTAAAGAATCCGGTTACCCAAGGTGTGCGCGATTTTGGACTCGGGAATCGCCTGCAAATTATTTGACCTATAACAACCTAAGAATCCTGCTGGTATTACATTCTGTGGGTAATACATTAAACAGATCGTAGTCAGGTTTTACCATTAATCCCTTGTTGGCAAGGCATACCCGACTACTACTACTACTACAACTATTACGAATTTTTTTGTAGTTTCTACAGATAACGTAACCGAACTACGGAGTTAAGGAAATCTTAGACAAAACTACGGATAAGTTATATATTCGGGTATAATTGGATAATTTTAAGTAAAACAATTGAATAAAAGTCGGGAAAGTGCCGACTTATGCAACTGATTAAGAATTAGAATGTAATATCCCTAATATGAGAAAGGCCTCCGTGGCCGAGTGGATTAAGGCGTCAGCTTGGAATCCAAAGGGTCTCGGTTCGAACTTTTGCGCGGACTAGACTAAAGAATAGTATAAAGTAGTGATATTGCGATCGGAGGGTTGCCAATTTCGCTACCAAAATACTAGAATGTCATCCAGAACATCCACAAAAATGAACGGCGTGTATACGGGACTGGTGCACGAAAAATCTGATCGGGGTCCGAAGTCCCGACGTCTATTGAAGGCGTTGGGTGCCAGCTCAGGTGCTGTCCTCGTCATCTGACCATGGTTAAAAAATACGGGGCATCGTTCCCGGGTCTTTCCTTCGAGATAAGACCTCGAACCGTCGCCAATAGCCCACTGTGCAGCTTTAGTAGTAGCTCTAGCAGCTCTAGTTCTTTTACTAGCCTGCCCGTGCCAGAATTCTCACATGAACAATTAATTACACATTCGAATGGAACATTGTACAGATCGTAAAAAGGATCTATAAAAATAATATATATGAAGATTGAAGACACAAATGAACATTAACCCTTCTATACTAGAGAAATTATATATACTAGCGTTCCCGTACGAGAATTCTCTTATGAACAATTACACATTCGAACGGAATATTGTACATATCGTAAAAGAGATCAATACTATAAAAGTAATATATATGAAGATTGAAGACCCAAATGAACATTAACCCTTCTACCGATGCAGAGACACAGACACGTTTGCCGAGCATCCTGCCCAAGAAACAATTACAGCATTTTAAAGTATCTCCGCTCAATGAACGTTCCAAATCTAATAAATTACCAACTTATTCCAGCAGAACGAAAAGTGGACGTATTCGAGGTATTATCGGTCGGTGCCTCTCTGCTCGATGAGTTTTTATCGCGATTGCTCGCTCCAATGACGGTTCCCTGTTTCGGTTTATGAAAGAAAGGAAGACGGGGGCCATTGATGAAAAAGATTATGGATGCAGATGTTTCACTTTGTTTTTACTACTGATGAGAACTAATACGTCTGAAGAGGGCACGATGAATATGAATTGATCGTATGGAGGAATAAATAACAAAAAAGGGAGATGGGAATCGCAGCGGCGTGGGATATATCAGTGTCCATTCAAAATGATTTTGCAGAAATAAGGAAAAATGCAATGAATTCTTAGATATGCAATATCAAACGAAAATGAAATTGTAAAAAGTGGTATTGACAGATTTTAACAAAAATCAGAATAACAAACAAAACAACTGATTTCTTTGCATACTTGTGTGCGATAGTGACTCGGGAATTTTTTAATGTTATTTACAATTTAACCATAGATTTTCGCTATTAGTCAACTTATTTCTCTCAACGCTTCTTATTCACGTTTGTGGTTACCATGGAAACCAGTAAATAAGCGTTTCAGTCTGAAACCACCGGGAGGGAGAGGGTTAACAATTAAAATTTTTCTGAAGCGGTATTTTTAAAATTTAAAAACAAATCTGTCCTTCTAAATTTTATACAATAGTAGATTTAAGGTTATTCATTTGCCCAACACTTTCTGAATGGTTTGATTAATTAACGCCGCAGTAGAGCTGCACATTAGGCTATTGACGACGGTTCGGTGCCTATCCCGAAAGAAAGACCAGGGAACAATGCCTTGTATTTTTGAACCATGGTCAAATGACGAGGAAAACACCTGAGCTGGCACCCAATACAACCTTAATATGAGTCAGGACATTGGACCCCGATCGGATTTATCGTCCCACACCCCAGTATAATTTGTTGGATATTTTTAGACGACTTTCTAGTATTCTAGTAGCGAAGCTGGCAACCCTTCGATCGCAAGATCACTACATTTTTACTTTACTTTAATTAACTTTAATAATTAACTTTCTTTGTCACGTCCATCGATTATTCGATCGATCGGCTCGAACTATTTATCCTCTGATTACTATCTGAACGCTTTTATCCATTGGGGAATTGGAGGCCTCCGTGGCCGAGTGGATAAAGGTGTCAGCTGGGAATCTGAGGGTTCCTGGTACGATCCTGTGCGACGGACTTGACAAGGAAAAGTAAAAGAGTAGTGATCTTGTGATCGGTGGGTTGCCAGCTTCGCTACAAAATACTAGAAAAGTCGTCCAGAACATCCACAAAAAAAATTAACGGCGTGTATACGGGACTGGTTCACGATAAATCTAATCGGGGTCCAAAGTCCCGACGTCAATTGAAGGCGTTGGGTGCCAGCTCAGGGGTTGCCCTAGTCATCTGACCATGGTTCAAAAATACGAGGCATCGTTCCCGGGTCTTTCCTTCGAGATATGCCCGAACAGTTGCCAATAGCCTACTCTGCAGATTATAGTGCGACGTTAATTAATCAAATCAACCAATCTGGAACTGAGGTCCCACTTTTCTGAATGAAAGTAATAATATAAGTATGCGGCTAGTCATTAATATACTAAAAACAATTTTCATTGGACTGTTTGTAAAAATGAGTCAACAGAATAAACATTTTGAACGATTAAATTACGGAAAAACGGAATTAAACTACATGTAATATCCGAAGAAATTGTTTCTTATTCGAAATAAATGACGCTTGACAAACTTATGATGCAGGCTTTTTCTATGCAACAACAATCAAATATCTGAATTATGCCAGAAGAACACGCGATAAAAAAACGGTTCCGGGTCGTATAAAGATTTCATTTCATTCCATAAAAGTTCACCAGTAACACTATTTAGGGAAGATGTCTTTATTCCGAGAAATGTAAACTGTTTAAAAAGTTCCAGTTTATTAATAAAAACAGTGTTAGGAAAAAGAAAAACGTAATGAATATATATATACTATTTTTACTTCCTTTAGAATTTTGGAATTCAGGTGTATAAAAAAAAAAATGTATGCCCTGTTTCACTACAATGATTTTCAATCTCCAGTGCTTTTTCGTTACGAAACAATGGGTTGAAGACTTCTTCGGATTTTGTTTTTACACACTCAAATTGGATTTTTATCTTTAAATTGCTGGAAAATTGCTTGATGTGCTTCTTTTTAAGGTTCCACGTATTTCAATTTAGAAAATTTCGGATTTGACCTCTGCGCAAGGAAAATATTTCAATCAAGTTCAAATCCTCACTGAAGTTGCACATTAAAAAAAAATATTTTTTGATCTTCACACACACACACACATTTAAAACGAGTTTTTTCAACTATTTTTATACTTTTGTACGTTTTTGAAATGTTGCGAGTTCGAATAAAACTCGTTCAAGAAAAAAAACAATTTTATATTAATATAAAATGCACTGTCTGTACGAATTTATGTAATAGTAACATGATAAAGGATTTTTAAGATTAATTAAAAGGGCATATACAAAAATTCGTTCTTAACATGTAAAAATCCGTTGAAACCGTTTTTAAGCTTATGTAAATATCCTCTCAAAAATATTTATTTTTGCATTGACCTTGGCGCTAAATGCCGCCAAGTAATGTGTGCAACCCTTCATTATATTTCTTCTGATAGTGAACCAATGAGATCTAGTCTTTATAATATTATTTAATTCTTTATTGTCTATTAGTTTCCTACTACAATTAAACATCACAAATAATACGGAATGCACTCACCAATCATCACGCCTACTGCCGGGTTCAATATGACACATATCCGCAGTTCTGGCTGTTCTGTCTTCGTTTAGAAACTCATATTCCAAGGGGTCTGCTCTGTCTGCGTTTAACAACTCTTATTGCCAGGGGTCTGCTCTGCCTGCTTCTCCCCGAGCGGTCATCTCCAACCCGGTCTGGTGGGTTCCTTTTGGCTAACTGGTGCTGCCGCCAAAACCGGTCCCACCACTTGGAAATCTCGCCAACGTTCGCCATAGATCGTCAGAGACGATTCAGCATCGTATCACTCCTCCCTTCATGAAAAATGAACCCGGCAGCAAGAGATTTGAAAGGGGGGTGTACATACATACATTCATGAAACAAAAAAGGCACTCTTTCTTCATTACAACAAAATCACCTTTTGCCTTAACACAGGAGAAAAAAAAAATTGGCAAGTAGGAAAAAAAACTAGTCATTGTGAGTCCAATTCACTCCTTTTCCCTCTTTTGAATTTGGCCGGTGACCCATACTTCAGAACGTCAGCCAGTCGCAGATGTCCAGCTAACAGCAATATTCTCCGGAACTCCCTTCGCTGTCCCAAAGTTTGGTATTACATGGTGACCATCGTTGCACTTCCCCAGCTGACCGTCTGAGGGAAAGTCTCCGCATGCGGCTCCGAAACTGTCAGCAGGTTGCATAAATGGCTGGAGATCCCCGTGTTTTGCTGCACAACCACTGCGTATAGCATCGCTGAAAAAATATGACATCTCGACAGTATTTGTTCAGATGACACCTTTGATTCAAGCAGCTAAAGCTTGCGTCATAGTGAGTGCATTTCCGATTTTCTCTAATTTTTTTTTGTTTTTGTTTAATAACGTTTCCCAAACCTTATAAATGATAATCAATCCCTCTCTATGCGTTGAATCCTATTTTCAATTTTACCAACCCCTTTTCTTAATTAAATTAGCAGTACTTAACCCAATTGCAAAGAAGAATTGTAAAATACATTTTGTCGCTTCCTTAGATTATAGTGGGAATTTCTACCATGACCACTGGATTTGTCAAACTCCACTTGAATCATCCCTGGATCTTCTCCACCTCCTTCCCCTGAATCAGCTAAATGAAGATAAGGCAATCGCTGAGTGTACGGTGTCATCCTATTAACATGTGTTTTTCGAATTATGCGCGGATTATCGACGGCTTTTAATAGATAGTTAACCTTAGAAAATTTATCTATAACACGAAAGGGGCCCAGAAACTTCGGTTTTAATTTTGGTGACAGATTTGACTTTATGTTTGGTTTTCTTAAATAACATAACGAACCAATTTTGTAGTCAATTTGACATTCATTTGTTTTATTTTTGCTAAGTTGTATGTGCTTGTTTTCTTGTTGATTTATATTATCCAATACTTTAGCGAAAATGTTTTTTTGTTTGAGCAACAAATTCTCAATATATTCGGATTTCGATTCATATTTAGGAGATGAATAATGCAAATGGTAAGGAAGTCTTATATCGCGTCCGTGTTCTAAAAAGAAGGGGGAAGTGTGTGTTGTCTCGTGGATGGCTGAATTTAAGGCCAACATTGTTTCGGCCAATAGTTCATCCCAATTATTGTTATCAGAGGACAGGGAAGCGAGAATGTTGGCAATGGATTGGTTAGGTTTTTCCACGCGTCCGTTTACATGGGCGGAGTAATCTGAAATATGTCTTTTTTCAATACCATGAAGGTGGCAAAACTCTGAGAATTCGTGACTCTTAAAATAACTGGCATTATCACTAATTAATATCAAAGGGCATCCCTTGATAGCGATATAATTGTCAAAAAACGCTTTAGAGATTGTTTTGGATTTAGTATCGGGCAAAGCGATAATTTGTATGTGTTTCGTAAACGCATCTATCATAGACAATATATAGGTGTTTCCCGACTTGGTTGTTTTTAAGGGCCCAAAAATATCTATATGGCAACATTCGCCTGGACTACTGCTTTGCTCCACTGGCTGATGCGGAGCAATAAGATTTAACTTTGCGCTACGTCTAGTGCAACATGTCTTACAGGAGTTCACGAAATTTTTGGTATCTTGATACATTTTTTTCCAATAAAAACGTTCCCTCAATCTATGATATGTTTTGAAAAATCTCAAGTGTCCCCCGAACCCTGAATGAATTGTCTCCAGAACTTTAGCTTTTAATGCGTGTGGAACACACACCTGTTCTAAAGTGTCGTTTCTGGGAGAACCTGTATGCCTCTTTGCGATGTGTATGAGTACCCCTTTTTCCGTAAGAGAATAGGGATCTAAAAGCCTCCTGTTATGTGTGCTGGAATTCATTAAACCATCTATAATGGATTTTAGCTCCGGGTCTAAGTGTTGCATCTCTACGAGTTTCCCGTTGTCGGGTAATAAAATCGTGCTCGAATTTACCATTCGAGACAAATAATCGGCAACGACATTAAGGGACCCTTTAACGTATTTAATAGAATAATTAAATTCTTCCAATGCTAACTTCCAACGTAGTATTTTCTGAGACGGATTTTTGTTTGAAAGAAACCCAGCCAGAGGTTTGTGGTCCGACAAGACGTCAAAGTGTTTTTTCCCTATTAAGAATGGCCTAAAAAAATTTAGAGCACAATATATTGCGTAAAACTCTAACACTGTAGCCGAATATTTTGTTTGCGCTGCATTTAATTTTTTTGAATAGAAGTAAACGGGTTTCACCTCACCTGAAGGGTAGCATTGTTCCAAAACTGCACCGATTCCTTCCTGAGAAGCGTCCGTAGTTAATTGAAAATTTAACGACATGTCCGGTAAGGCCAAAACGGGGGGGTTCAAGATAGCATTTTTTATGTCGTCAAATGAATTTTGAGTTTCCTCTGTCCATTCGAACGGAACATCTTTCTTAAGAAGTGAAGTCAAGGGTGCAGCTCTTTTGGCAAAATTTTTAACATGTCTCCTGTAATAATTACAGCATCCCAAGAATGATTTTAAATCTCTGGGACATTTTGGTACCTGAAAATTATTAATCGAAACAGTTTTCTCTTTGTCAATTGAAACACCTTCAGGCGTTACAACAAATCCTAGGAAATTGCATCTCTTAGTCAAAAATTGACATTTATCGGGGTTGAACTTTAAATTGTATGCCTTAAAACGCTCCAAAACTGAATCAATTAGTTGTAAGTGTTCATTGATGTCCTTTGAAAACAAGATTACGTCATCTATATAGACCAGAGCACCCCTGTGTAATAAATCACCCAATACCTCCTGTGCAATTTTCTGAAAAGCTTTAGGAGAGTTTTTTAATCCAAAACAAAGACGGTTGAACTCGTATTTTAAACCGTCAACTGTGGTGAAAGCCGTTTTGTGTCTGTCTTTTTTGTGTAGGGGTATCTGATTAAACGCTGATTTCATGTCTAAAACTGAAAAATAATTTGATCCGGAAATTTCGTGCAAGAATTCATCTAATGTGGGAATCAAAAAATCCTGTGTTACAGTAACATCATTTAATTTTCTGAAATCGAACACCAGCCTCAGCTTGTTTTTTTGCTTAACAAACAATGCTGGTGAGTTATACTGAGAACCCGATCGCGAAATTATTTGTGCGTGTTCTAGATCTTCAATCTGTTTTCGCATTTCGTCTCTAAGTTGAAACGGGATTTTATACACAGGGCATCTTATGGGTACTTCACTTCGCAATTCGATTCTATGCGGTTCGGTATTTGCGACAGACAATTCCCTAGTACTTCTAGCAAAAACATTTGGGTGTTTATATAATGTGTTTAGAAGCCTCTGTTTTAGTTTCGTATCCATAGTACCAATTGAAAAATCGTTTTCGGTCAAAGGAATTAAAGGTTCGTTTGAAATTGGCACAGTTTTAAAATTATTAACAATTGGAAAAATCTCATCGAAACTGTCCATGCTACACAGTTTCATCTTCTTATTTAACATAACCGTGTCACTAGTGAGGTTGCTAACAAGAATTTTTATTTCTTTTGAATTTTCATTGACATTTATCAATGATGGTGTAACACAAATTCCTTTGTTTGTTAGTCTGGATATAGGGTTAATTAAAATTTCGTAAGTATTTATTATTGGGACGAGAAGTTTTACCTCAACGAATGTCTCTGATTTGGGTGCAATAATTACCTTACGTTTAAGTCTGAGAAAATTTGCCCCTTGATTCGACGGAACAGTGTATGGTGGATACAATTCCATTATAGGTTCAGTAGTATCGGGTAAATGTAATAGATTGTTCTTAGGATCTAGATGCGCATTGCAGCTTTTAAAAAAATCATACCCTAATATTACTGGAAACGTGAGAGAGAAATTATCCTGAACAATATAGAACTTGTGTGTAGTTTTAAAATTATTTATTTGAATTTCGATATTTTTAATATCTTGGATGTTCATTGTACTTCCATTAACAGCTTTAATTTTAACATTGGGCCTCGAAAAATTTTCATTATTAACTCTAGAATTATCAATTGTTTCGAAGATACTAGAAGACATTAGGCTACAGGAAGCGCCGCTATCACATAGAGCATACATTTCGAATGTTTTAGTTTTGATTTTTATCAGGGGTAAAGCAAAATTATCGCATGTGGAGTCTTCTGTTTTTAATATCTGGGGATTCCCGAATTCCGACTCGTGTTTCTTTGAAATCCCCTCGTGGAGTTTAAAGGAGCCGTCTCGTGATTTTCTCCATTTATGATCCGACTGTCACGCCCTGTGCCATTCCCACCACGTGTTTGCGATCTATTAAAATTCGAGCTTTGAGTTTCTCTTAATTTTCGAAAACAATCGCGTTGCATGTGTCCAACCTTACCACAATAAAAACACGTGACACGTCGCGAATTATTAAAATTGCCTCTATCGCGTTGCGGGAACTCCCGATAATTGTTAATCGAGAGTTCTTTCTCCCCTAGTTTCTCCAATCGCACGTTCAAATCCTGAACTTGTTGAACGAGTAAATTAATTATCGGTTCATGACTCTCCTTTCTTCCGGACGCAAAAATTTTCTCATTAGTTTCTTCGGAAATGGCAGTAGAAATAGCGTCCTCCAAAGAATTTGGAGATCGTGATAAAACAGGACGCTGAATATTTGGTTTTAATCCCGCGATAAATTTTGCCTGAACCATTCGATCGTGCGCCCGTAACACGTCGTCATTTATTCTGCCTTCGTCAGCCAGGATGGCTACAGAATATTTTTTTAAACGATTGGCATAAGCACGAACGGTTTCGGCCTCCTCTTGTCTGCACTGTGAGAAATTGTTCAAATTTGTAGCCAGGGGTATTTTTTCTTCGAATCTACGCAGTAAAAGTGCCGAAAAAACTGTAAATTCATTTACATTTTGAACCTCGCGATCATTTAATGCAAAAATAGCAGCCTCACCCGTGCATTTTAATTTAGCTATCGTAAGTTTTTCTGATTCTGTCCATGCGCTAAGCCGGCTGATCTCCTCTAATTTGTTAAGAAATTCCCTAGCCGAAACCTGGCTATCCCCGGAAAAATTTGGCAATAGATTTAAATATTCTGTTGCGCTATTCATGCGTATTCCCTGATTAGCCTCCACAATACTAGCAACGGGTCCACGTGGTCGGGGCATTTTCTCGTGGGAAGTAAAAATAGTAACAAAAAAAAATTCACAATAAATATGATAGTATAGAGAGAGATCCTATCATTTAATTTAGATTTTCGAAGCTGTTGAGCCAAAATATTTTCCGAGATAGACGATTGAATTAGATTTACTTTCCTTGGCACCCAGGTTCGTTCTACGGCACCAGTGAACCAATGAGATCTAGTCTTTATAATATTATTTAATTCTTTATTGTCTATTAGTTTCCTACTACAATTAAACATCACAAATAATACGGAATGCACTCACCAATCATCACGCCTACTGCCGGGTTCAATATGACACATATCCGCAGTTCTGGCTGTTCTGTCTTCGTTTAGAAACTCATATTCCAAGGGGTCTGCTCTGTCTGCGTTTAACAACTCTTATTGCCAGGGGTCTGCTCTGCCTGCTTCTCCCCGAGCGGTCATCTCCAACCCGGTCTGGTGGGTTCCTTTTGGCTAACTGGTGCTGCCGCCAAAACCGGTCCCACCACTTGGAAATCTCGCCAACGTTCGCCATAGATCGTCAGAGACGATTCAGCATCGTATCAATAGTAAATAAATTTTTTATTTGCGTTTATTTAAAATTTTGTTTTTTATTTAAATATTATTTAAATATTAATAA
Organism: Troglohyphantes excavatus; assembly: GCA_963932185.1. NCBI lineage: Eukaryota > Metazoa > Arthropoda > Arachnida > Araneae > Linyphiidae > Troglohyphantes > Troglohyphantes excavatus. The sequence continues at coordinate 10,899,047 of OZ010667.1, forward strand.
TTAAATATTATTTAAATATTAATAATTAAATATTATTTAAATATTAATAATTAAATATTATTTAAATATTAATAATTAAATATTATTTAAATATTAATAATTAAATATTATTTAAATATTAATAATTAAATATTATTTAAATATTAATAATAAAATATTATTTAAATATTAATAATTAAATATTATTTAAATATTAATAATAAAATATTATTTAAATATTAATAATTAAATATTATTTAAATATTAATAATTAAATATTATTTAAATATTAATAATTAGATATTATTTAAATATTAATAATTAAATATTATTTAAATATTAATAATTAAATATTATTTAAATATTAATAATTAAATATTATTTAAATATTAATAATAAAATATTATTTAAATAATATTTAATTCTTAATATTTAAGTAATATCTTATTATAAATAATTAAATATTATTTAAAAATTAATTTAATTAAAAAAAAACTTCTATTAAATTTGATGTAAGGTAATACAAAATTATAAGGAACAACATATACAGATTCGACAAAATGTCCAAAGTGAACAATTAAAATAAAACCCGAAAGGGTGTTCATTAACTACTACAGCTAACTACTAATAGACGCTTTTCTCTTAATATATTCATTCCACTTACTACATCAGATCATTGACCGTGTCCCTAACTATCGGGCAAGTAATAGAAGGATTACGAGAGCTATACTAAAACACAATCATAATGAGCCATCAAGGGCCATTCACTGTTACATCTCCACTAAAACAATAGCGGCACGTCTAAAATCCTTTCCGAAACCGGGTTAACATGAGAAAATCCTTTCTTTTTAACATAAAACAGACCGTTAGGACTCGGTGACACGAATTTGTTTAATCCAAGGCACGGAAAGTTGACTTTTTCTTATCCTCAGAATAACACTCCATTGTTATCTTGAGATCGAGTGCCTTTGTGATAAATTTTGGGATTTTCAATTGAGTCTTTGATTTAGAATTTATGAAATGGAACTTTAATCTTGGTAACTGATTGAAAACGTTTACTAGAGGTGAAGTGTTTTAACCCTTAGTGGTCGGGAGATGAATCGTCTTCAGTTCTATTGCTCAGTAATTTGACAATTTCAAAGTCAGCAATCCAAAAGTAAAGTGTGAGGAAAATTATTTTATAAGAAATATTTGTATTAAATTTTTTTTTGTTTGTACTTGGACTTTAAAAAACGAAACTTAACGAAGGCAAACTAAGTAGATGGGAAACATTGACATATTTACTCCATCTCTGTTAAGGAATTAAGAACTTTTAATGAAATAAAAATTCAAGTTTTTAAAATCAATTATATTGTTTTCTCACTGAAATCGTAAGTTTCTGCCCATTTTTAAATGACTGCACAGCGCGCCAAACAAAACTATAAAATAAAACCGCCAGAAACTTTAAATTAAACCCGCCAAATTGAGCGCCAAGAAGAGAGGTTATTAATTCGACTGTTACGTATTTTTTTTATGTATATTCGCGCAAGATTTCGGTTCTAATTAAGATATTTCGAATTTTTGTTGTTGATAGGGGATGTTTCACTTGGGAACTATTTGAAAAAAATATCCGGTTGTCCGGCATTTAACTCTCCGGAATTCTCAATTAACCGGACCGTTTTAAAAAAAATATTGTCCGATTTTTAAAACTTTTTTTTGTTTGATAGAAAAAAATCCACTTAGGCAAAATCTGCAAAATAAATAAATAATAAAAAAAATCTATTATCCGGTTGTTATATATCTGGAAATGTCGATCAATCGGAGTTTTTTTAAAAACAATTTATCAGATTTAGAAATATTTTCATTGTTTAACAGAAGTTGTACAACAATGACATTTCGTTTAACCATAACTTATTGGTATGTATAGGGATTGCTTTACGATATACATTGTTGAGACAAAATGTAAGCACAAGTTGTTACTTGAATTTCATGGTGAATAATAACAGAGAGCGAAGCCCCCTGCTAAATTAAATACTAAAAATGGAAAAATAAAATATAAAAAAAAAAAAAAGGAAAACCGACTTAAGAAAAATGCGCTAAAAACTAAAAGAATAATTTTTAGTTTTACGAACGAGTTGAAAAAATTGAATTATTTAATATCAATTTTATACTAATTACAACTTTTTGAAGTTGGTGCCCATTTACAAAAATCATATCTAAATTTTGGTACCGATTTCAAAAAAGTTTTAATAAATATAAAATTTATATTAAATAATTACATTTTTTCCAACTCGTTCGTAAAATTTAAATTTATTTTTTTAACTTTTTAGCCCATTTCCCATAAGTCGGTTTTCACTTTAAATTTTTTTTTTTTTATTATTTAATTTAAGATTTTCCAATCAATACACTGATAGATACATATACCTATACTACATGAAGCGCGCGCAAATTTACATTCCTAAATGAAATTTAGAAGACAAATAGAGTTTGTTTTACCTTACTTTCGCAATATTTATATAGGGTTATTCCCCGATGGCCTTGAAAAGAAGAGGTTACCCACATGACGTGATGAACCAGTAATACGTTGCAATATTCAGAGCATACACCTCTATCTACGCAAAAGGAGTTGTCATCGAAATGATTTCAGAAGCGATTATATCAACGGAAGAAAATACTATTGCTCATCAACCTGAGACGTTTATATACCCCATTTCTTCCATTACCGCACGTTAGTTTTGTTTATTAAAATAACACTAGACGAGTTTAACTCGCTGAATAGATTATGGCATGTTAATATACATTTTTTTAATTAATATATTCTTAAGTGAATTGAATGTTTTAATTAGGCCTAATTTAGATAGTGGGGCTTACTCATTGAAAAAAACGTAGTCGTAGTTATTTAATTTTATTTTTTTAAAAGGATATATATATATATATTTTTGGAAACAATCTTGTTTTTTTATATGTTAAGTTGGTTTGGTTAAATAACGTCGCACTAGAGCTGCACAGTGAGCTATTGGCGACGGTTCGGAGTCTATCTTGAAGGAAAGACCCGGGAACGATGTCTCGTATTTTTGAACTATGGTCAGATGACGAGGACAACACCTGACAACGCCTTCAATAGACGTCGGGACTTTGGACCCCGATCAGATGTATCGTTCACCAGTCCCATATACACGCCGTTAATTTTTTTGGGATGTTCTGGACGACATTCTGGTATTTTGATAGCGAAGTTGGCAACCTTCCGATCGCAATATCACTACTTTTTACTATTCTTTAGTCTAGTCCGCGAAAAGGTTCGAACCGGGGACCCTTTGGATTCTCAGCTGACGCCTTAATCCACTCGGCCACGGAGGCCACTGTCAATATTAAGAAACGAATTGTTTTTCTGGTAGTTTTGGAAGTACAGGGCACTGATCTCTAACTTTAACTTCTAGATTGGGAAAAGCAGTTTGTTAACTTGAAGCCAATTGAAGGTTAAAAAACTGTACCCCACACTTCCATTTCTATCTCTATATTTCGTATATCGTTCATGCTAAAATATGTCGAATTGTAATTCTTTTGGCTTTTTTTAATTTCTAGAAGTTTAATAGAATTGTAATAATTTTGTTTCGATTAGGGTACGGAAATGCATTAAAATAGAAAACAAGATAATATTACGGCCAAAGTTGAGATTTAATGAATGAAATTGAAGGACATTATTTCCAAAAAGGTTGCCTTTTTACATGCTTTTATGTAACTAACACTATCTGGTGTGATGTGTCCTCAAATCTTGTAACTCAATTTAAATCCACTTCCAAATGTCATATCAACTTGAAACTTGGTATACATACGTAATCCCGGTGACAATACAATAATTAGTCATAAAATTGTTATTTATATCCAGTTTAAAAGATGCTGGAAATGCGAAAGAAATAATTAGGATTGTTGAAACATCCGTGTAATTTAATTTGTTTTCAAAATATAAGGTCCATTATTTTCATGCCTGGGGAAATATAGGGAATTACATACCGTTATTAATACAGTTAGGCATTTAACAGTAAAAAGTAGGACACAGATGTTTTTATATATTAAACAAATAATATAATAATAGGGATAAGTAACTTTAAAACAATCTTATTTACTTTAGCAACTTATGGTTTACATTGTTAAGACTCCTTTTATGGATATTATTAGCACTTCACTTTGCGGTTTTAGAATCTAGATAATATGGTGGTTAACCGACTTCTTAAAAACACCCATTTGTTTTTTATTTGCGTTATTATTTAAATTGACTAATTTCGCACATGAACATCGAACATAGTACGCATAAAAAGTTTAGTTAAATTATAATTACATTTGGCTACATTTTTATTCATTTAGCGACATTATGCCGCAATATTGGCGATATAAAAATACTATACGATACTTTAAAAAGGGTTAATAGTACATACATAAATTCAAATAAATCAAATTTAGATTTAGCAATACTTTTTCAGAAATAATTTATTAGAATTATTTAATGTATTATTGAAATATTGAACTGAATATTTTATAAATAGATAGTGTATTATATTTAAAGGGATAAGATAGATATTTGATATTAAAGATTTAATACTTTTCATATATGGATGTGTTTAAATAGGTGTATGCGATTTGTTTTATGGTTATTCTCGTATTGATTTATTATAATTTATTCGGTTCATTTTTAATTAATATATTTGAACATTTTCACTGATGTTTTGAATTTAGTAGAACTCTAAGAATTATCCCGAACTGTAGTTATCCGGATATAACAATGTGGACTTAATTCGTTTTTACAAAGAAATTACCTTTTTTTCGGGAATTATCCAATTATCCGGATATTCGATTATCCGGATTGGATCTGGTCGTAATTGATCCAGATAATTATAATTTTACTGTAATAGTATTTGTTACAAAAGTTTTTCTACAAACTAATTAATTTTTTTATACATTTAAAAATATTTTTCGAAAATTTAAAGGGGTAAAATACTAAAAATATATGACATATTTGACTTTTTTATAATTTTAAAAGTTTCTATATAAATACTATAATTTTTATATTTTTATATTATAATGATCGAATTTGAACGAAGGTTTTTCATTGTATTTTAACTAACATATTTTCAACATTATATTAAAATAAAGTTTGTTTGATTTTCTTTGTTACAATAAGTTGAATTAAACAAAAATTAAATTATCTCGTCATCAGATTTTAGTTGTTCTGATTTAAAATAAAACGTTAAAATAAACTAAACAATTAAATTTTTAACGCATAAATTAATTTATTTTACTACTACTACCTACACCTTCCAAAACCTTTTAACTTGAGTTATTAAACATATGACAAAATAAAATTACTGGTTTAAGTAACATTTAAGTTTGAATTTATTTAGATGCATAAACTAGCACTACTTTTAATTTCACAATATTAAGACATGGTTGATTTTTTTTTTTTTTAAGTTTAATTATAACTGGTTTTGAATAATAAAGTCTCCCTATTTTGGGTTCCTGGACACTCGGGCATTCCGGGTAATGAAATGGCAGATGAATTAGCCAGACTAGGCTCTTGTTCCCCTTTAATTGGTCCTGAGCCGGCATTAGGTATCTGTAATGAAGTCATCAGAGGTACTGTCTTCTCTATTTTTAGGAATTTACAGTACGAGGACTGGCGCAGCGCATCAGACCAGAGACAAGCTAGAGAACTAAATAGTGGATGTCCTAGCTCTCGTCATAAGGAGCTGTTAAAGCTCCATCGCTCTGGTATTCGTAGGGCTATTGGATTACTAACTGGGCACTGTACTCTCAGAAGGCATCTAACTATTATGAGGGTCAAGGATGACCCTTTGTGTAGGGGGTGTAGGAATAATGAAGAAACTGCTGTTCATATTCTCTGTGAATGTGACTTCTACTCCGCCCATAGGTTCGAGCACTTGGGACGTCACTTACTTGAGCCTTGGGAACTCCAGGATATTCCTGTTAGATCATTGCTGAATTTTGCTTCAGCTACGGATCTCTTTTCTTAAGTGATCAAGGATTTATTCCAGGGGATAGTACAATAGACCTCCGGTCGCAGTGCTTGCTCCAATTTGGAGCCCCCATCCTTAAGTCATTAAGTCAAGTTTAATTATTTGTGAATATCTAAATATGTACTTAGATTAGTATATTTTCACATATTCTGACGATAAAAAAAACTTATTAACTAGAAAATTATTTGTAAAAATTTACATCAATAATCAACATACATTATGGGATACAGAGTATAACAGCAGGAGGAGTTAAGTATATTTTTGAATACGTCAGCTTTTTGAATGGTTATATTTTAGGCTGGAAATTAAGGTAGTCATTTTAAAAGTATATTTTAATACACATAGAATCGAAGGAAACAAATTGATAGTTTGAAGCGGTTTTTAGTATTAAATTACACAAAGTTTGAGCTCTCCGGCGGATAGTCAAAATATCGTATCCGTTCCGGTTTTTTTTTGTTTAAAAAATTATTTATTTACTTTATTAGAAAAGAATTAAAAAAGTTCCCCTAATGCTTTAAATTTGTGTTTCACAAAGTAAAGATATTTTAATGACTTTTGAAATTATACTTTTAGTTGGGGAAACTTGCGATTCGCGAATGAATATACCCCCATTGGCATCCCTTAGTAGGTTGCAAACAATTAAACATAGATTATAAAATTAAATTAAATTTTCATACCATATAGTTTTATATGTTGTCTAATATTGATAATTGACTGAATTATGCATATTATTCCATTTACAAAATTAATTAAGGTCTTTATAAATTAATTTTGGTACATAAATTAATACTTGTATAAATCTACGTTTAATACTCCGACTATATCAATTTCAATGTATCCGAGAGAAATGCTTATTTTGTATGTAAAATTCAAAATGTTTAAAAACTCACTAATGATCAGAATTGACCTTTATTTGAGTATTAAATTAAAATAGTAATAGATTTTATTAGAACGTATCTGCTTTGCGAAATTAAAACAAAACTAACATAGACACTCATCTTATATTTTTATACTAATTAACATCTTTATAAATTAATTTTGATATCGGAATTAATACTGGTATAAATCTACATTCAATACACCGACTATATCAATTTCAACGTATCCGAGAGAAATGTTTATTTTGTATGTAAAATTCAAAATGTTTAAAAACTCACTAATGATCAGAGTTGACCTTTATTTGAGTATTAAATTAAAATAGTAATAGATTTTATTAGAACGTATCTGCTTTGCGAAATTAAAACAAAACTAACATAGACACTCATCTTATATTTTTATACTAATTAACATCTTTATAAATTAATTTTGATATCGGAATTAATACTGGTATAAATCTACATTCAATACACCGACTATATCAATTTCAACGTATCCAAGAGAAATGTTTATTTTGTATGTAAAATTCAAAATAATTACAAACTAACTAACGAAAAGAATTGATCTTTATTTCAGTATAAATTTAAACAGTAATAAATTTGATTGCAATACATATGCTTTGCGAAATTAACAAATCTAACATCTAAATACTCATCTTATATTTTATATTAATTAAAATCTTTATAAATTAATTTTGATATCGGAATTAGTACTTGTGTAATTCTACATTCAATTCACCGACTATATTAATTTCAATGTATCCAAGAGAAATGTTTATTTTGTATGTAAAATTCAAAACGATTAAAAATTCAATAACGAAAAGAATCGTTCTTTATTCGAGTATATATTTAAACAATAACGAATTTGATTTTGACATATCTGCTTTGCGGAATTCAAATAAAATTAACCAATAGATACATCTTATGTTAATTAAAGTCTTTATAAATTAATTTTGATATAAGAATTAATACTGGTATAAATCTACATTCAATACACCGACTATATCAATTTCAACGTATCCAAGAGAAATGTTTATTTTGATAGGTAAAATTCAAAATGATTACAAATTCACTAATGAAAGAATTGATGTTTATTTCAGTATAAATTTAAACAGTAATAAATTTGATTATAACATATCAGTTTTGCGAAATTCAAATAAAACTAACCAATTGATACATCTTATATTAATTAAAGTCTTTATAAATTAATTTTGATAACGGAAATAATACTGGTATAAATCTAAATTCAATTCACCGACTACATCAATTTCAATGTATTCAAGATAAATGTTTATTTTGAATGTAAAATTAAAAAAAGGATTAAAAACTCACTAACGTATCGATCTTTATTTAAGTATAAATATAAACAGTAATAAATTTGATTAAAATACTAGATAATCATCTTATGCACCGAGAAGATAATTTAACAATTTAAACAAACTACTTTTCCCTTCAATTCAAGCAGAATTATTTTACGCATGATAATCTATAATATATAAAATATATCGTGTTTTTTTAATTGGAAATTCTAAACACTAACAGCTTCATTCAAAAAACCCAAAACAAAATAAATCTAAAAGCCGAACTTACCTGTAAAATTATAAATCAAACACCGGGCAATAGAACAATATCCCTCCCACACAAACTCATGCACGCTTCGAACAACAATAAAGTCCCGATATCGTATCTATATCGAAAGAACTCAGTAGAAACGATCCGAACTGCTCTTGAAATGGAACACTACTTGAATGAACTATCATCCAACACGAGAAAGAATCAGTGCTGCTTCTTTATTCTTTCTTTCTTTATTATTTTCGTTCTAGCGGTCTAACCAGAATTTCGAACGCGTGCAGGTGGCGCTGTCAGCGGTCAAGTTCCTCACGAGTTTCAGCAGGTAAACCCGCGGTGAGAGGTCCGGTCGAGGAGTTGGTGTTTTTATTTGTTTGGATTTGTGTTCGATTTTTTTGGTTGTTTTGTTTGGAATCTTTTTTTTTTCGGATTCTGCCACCGGGTATGTTTTGGGATGTAGAGTTCGGGTTTCGGGGTTTGGATGTGTGTTGTATGGTGTAAAGATGTAATAAAATATGATGGGTTTTGATTGATGACTCGACGAGCTATATAAATGGACTGCTGGCGATGTTTTGGGGAAGAAAGATCTGGTAAAACTGCTTTTTAAATTGGAGAAAAGGTCAGATGAGCGCAACGTCTGAGCTGACACCCCACTATCCAAATGTTTACACCATTATCAATTGCATACAAATAAGCGGGGCACATGGTTGCCTGATTAGAAGAGTGCTGAAACCGTAATCGAAAGGTTGTGAGTTCTGCTCTCGTCTTAGGTTTGGTTAATTAACATTGCACTAGAGCTGCACAGTGGATTATTGGGGACGGTTCGGGGCCTATCTCGAAAGAAAGACCGGGAATGATGCCTCGTATTTTTGAATTATGGTCAGATGACGAGGACAACAACTAAACTG